>JANHGN010003236.1:0-18290 GCA_024605025.1 Megaceryle maxima
GCAGCAAACCTGCCAGGCCCCTTCACAGTTTATGTTTCATCGCCTGAAACACGGCATTAAGTATTCTTGGCAAGAACTGTAACTTGGCTTGAACAAGCATTTGGTAAGATCCACAAAGCTAAACACAGATTACTGCTCTATAAGAAAGTGTTGAACACCAAGTATGCCCCACTTTCTAAGATCTAAACCATGTTAATTCTCTAAGTGCAATTCATAACACATCTGGAGCCAACCATTTCCATGTACTTATAGACATTGCTAAATGAGATACTGTTTTAATTTTGCTGAGCCAGACGGAGATAATACCCCCAGGAAACAGTTTAAGTCTGTAGAAAATAAAAAGGACAGCGTAGGTTGCTAAGAGATAATGATTTGCAAAACATAAATACTTACACAAAGGAAGTAATTAATTCAGGACATTCTTTACATATCACCTCTATAATCTTTTCAGCTGTAGCCCATTATGTACCTTTATCTCACAGCATACTCTCTTTCTTTGTCTTACAACTAATTCTTTTAATCTGTGGGGCTTTTTCAAACTTACGTCTCTAATTTACCAAACCTTCTCCCTGTTGCTGATGTCCTCACTCTGTGGAATAACAGCCATGGACCAATTGCACACAGGATCTGACACATTTGCACTTTGACACCAAAGAAAGGTTCAAAGAATGGTCCTATATACCAGTGTCTGTTCCACACAGATGGCTGCTGCCACATCTCCATCATTCACAGAGGAGTTAGTGGTGCTCCTGTGAACCTGGCATCAACTTGTTCTTCATTAACTCCTGCTGCTGCATGGCAACATTTTGCCCCATCCCTTAAATGAAGACCTTGGAGATAAGAGGCTGTAAATCCAAGCTGGCAAAAACAATGTTCACAGGGTGATGGAGAGTGTTGTTACTAATTTAAATATGACTGCTATGTGTACTGGATTACCTGCAGTGACCAAGGAACAGCATTCAGATCTTCCACAGGAATACCTCTCCCAGACCCAAAATGCCAAATCATTGCTCACAAAAATGGTGACAAGCACAGGAGCTTCACAATTCCTTGGCTGCCATTAGCACTTGACCTCAAACAGTGGCCTAAAGGTTTGCCAATTCTTGGAAAACTTTAATCACATGATTTTTTTTTTTTTTTTATAATAATGTTGTCATTTGAGTGTTGTCATTTGAGATTTATTGCTTTCCCTGTAAGTGCTGCATCCTGAAGCAGATACCTCCTGCAAGGAAGGAGAAACAACCTGCCCCAGGCATCCCCAGCTCCCTTCCCAGGTGTTGGGGGTGGCCAGCTCTTCCATGCTCACTACTGCCTTTCAACTGATGTGAATCCACCAACAGCTACTTTCACTAAGGCTTCTTTCAATACTGACTCCTCAGGGAGCACTGAGGTGACCCTCCACAAAATCAAGAAAGTGCAGTAAAACCTGTCTGATGGTACCTTTCTGCACTCTTGTCTGTTTTTGGAGATCTTTTCTGCTGTTTCAGTGGCCTTTTCCCACTAGTTGTACAGCCATGTCCTGATCTGGAGCTGTTTCCCTCTTCTGTTCCCTCATCTGCCACAGCCTCAGTGTTGACACTGATCCCTCCTGACAAGCTCCCTGGTTATTTCAACACACCAGTGCTTATGATGGGATGAACTCTACACTGTGGTCCTTCATCCAAGCACTCCTTCCATATTTCCTGCACCTTCACAGCATTTTTTCCCTTATGACTACTGTTACTGGCCTACATTCCTCTGTCTTGATTTTATTTCCCATTTCCTTCATGACTTCCCCTTTCTAAAAGGTACGAGTATCTGCTCTTGCTGATTTCTTCATTGCTTTGTGCAATGGTGATGTCTCAGCAGCTCTGGTTTAGTCATACCTTTTCTGGGAATGATTTTATTGTATTTCTTGCATAGCTTTACCATGTTTGCTTCTACCTCTCTGCAAAGCCCACCACCATGCTATCTTGGATCACGTCCTTGAATATTTATCCTGTGGTTTACAGTGAACTTTTTTTTTTTCATACAATCCACTGAAATGCTACCAAAAGCTCTCTTTAGAAACCACCTTCTCGGAGCTAGCCTCTATTTATTGTGATCAAGTGTCACCCCACCTTTTTCTTGGTCTTCCTCTTGGTGTCTTTGTTGGATAAACTAATTGGTGGCTGCATGAACATTGGGTGTATGCTTATACATTAAGCATTAGGCAATATTGTATATTTTAAATGTTTTAATTTGCATGCTTATAGGGATGAAGGATTTCTGATTTGTACTAACTATATCTGCATCATCTCCAAGAAATGTGCATCTAACCTTCCCTAAAAGAACTCAAGAACCTTTGCAACCACTCTAAATAGCTTTTTCAGATGCTTAACTTACACTTAAGAAGACTTTTTTGAAAAATCAAAGCTGTGGATCAAACTCTCTTCATGCTTGTATTTTCACCTAGGATGAACTTCATACAATCTTATAAAAGCTTGGGAAACATTTTTTTTCATCTATTTCATAAGCAGTGAGCCCAAAAGTGGTGGATAAGTACGTGAAGATGGTCTCCATGTCCACAAAAAGATAAACAGCTCATGACCAAGTGGACAGTTAAAATGTCAGGCCAAACCATGGCCATTAGAAGGAGGAGATGTGGAAGTACAACTATCAGGTGATAAATCTGCTTGGCTTATTGCTGTCTCAGGGTTCAGCCCCCAGTCAGGCTTTTCTAACTTACCACTCTCAGGGCTGAGACCATGACTTGAATAAACAACCTCTGCCAAGATGTCACCCTCAGATCAGGCTCCTGTGATACCCTTGCAGCAGTGCCCTCTGCCATCTCCAGCTCCCTTCTCCTGGGAAAGTGGATGACTCAGATGGCTGCTGACCTCCACCAAGAGCTGCACCAGTGGGAAGAATGGGAATGCAAAGATGCTGTTGAGTGGTGAGTGGACAGCTGAAAAATTAATGACCCCTAATCAGGCATGGATTAAAAAAAGTACAAAGATGGAGCAGTAGGGCAGAAACTATATAAGGCCACAAATGCAAAAAAAAAAAAAAAAAAAAAGGGCTGCTAAGAGAAAGCTCACTGTGTATGAACAAATGTCAAAAAGAGACAATGAGTGGCCCAGGACCATTGCCCATCTTCCTGGGCAGTGAAAAGTGATACTGACGTGGACCTGAGAATGACCCAAAGGTGACCCAGTGCAGTCTCTCTCCATCCCAGGCTACGCTCAGGGTGTTATTCAGCCCTGTGTTATCCACTGTGCTGCCTATTAGATTATTGCCAAAGATGAAAACATACTGTCATAAAATTCTCCCTAATAAATCTGCCTTAATTAAGTCAGCTTGCAATTTAGTTGTGGAGATTATACTTTCTCCACCCAGCTACTGTGGTTTTCCCAGGTGTGCAAGCTGGGGATTTTAACCAAGGATGCAATTTGTGCAACTGTAGCTCCACATTCAGACTGAGAAAAAGACTCCCAAAAGTAGAAGCATGTATTAAGCATTTCATAATTTCCCCACAAAAGGAATAAAAAAGAGGGACAGGTGTCACAGATTTGCTAAAAATAATTATCTCCAGGGGATATTGTACAATATACCACAAAAAAACCCAAACAAACAAAAAAACCCCAAACCAAACCAAACCAAAACAAAAACACACACACACACACAAAAAAACCCCAACCAAACAAACAAAAAAAACCCCAAAAAAACCCAAAAAAAACCCCAACACCCAAAACAACCAAACGTGAAAATAATAGTTAAAGTAACAAAAAGAGTAAGGACTCTCTGAGAAAACCATGTTTGGAAGGACAATATTTGCCAAACAGGCTTGGAAACCAGCATAATTATGTCTTGTGTCTGGAGAATATAAAGAAGGAACATGAAACAAGAGCTGAGGGAACAGGGGCTAACAGAAGTACACCAGTAGGAATGACAAAAGTGAGGGCAGCGTGCAGCATTCTGGTATGTCTGTCACACATCCTGCCTGTGGTGGGGTCTCTGCTGCTCAGGGAGGATGTAAGGAGTCGAAAAGGTGACTAACAGGAGCCAGGGTGTGTATATGTGTGTGTGTGCAAAGTCTGCCCTGGGAGCCTAAAAAGCTATTAGAGGGACCATTCTTCCTACTATGGTTCTGCTTCTGCTGCCCTGTGCCACCTAGGTCCAAATATAAAAACCCTATGATATATAAAAAGCCCTTCTGCCAAGAACTTTGTTTTTAGGCTCACAGAGCAGTTGATCACCAATGATCTCAGCAGGCACCAAGTCGACAGATAAATACTGAGTCAGCCGTAAAACAGGCAGCAGCTTCATCTTGGAACATATCATGAGATTTAAATTGTAGAAGCCAAACATCACTGTCAACAAAGAGGATTAGGAAAAGGCTGCATTTGGCTCTCCATCTCCAGAAGCACACAGCACTCTCTTGGTAGGAGCGTGAGTCAGAGCTGTTGCTGCCAATAGGCAGCTGGGCTGTGCCTGGGGAATTGCAATGAGCTTCTGGGGAATGTCCAACACAGGCCATTGAGACATCAACCATGATCAAGCAGGGGTCAGATGGTCAGAGTCTGGCATTTGGATCCATCTGTTGAGCAAAAAGAAAATCAGTAGTCACCACAAATTCAGTTTTCCTGTAGAGGCTGTAGTGGGAGGTTGGTACAACATCTGGGTAGCAATTAATCCCCATGTGTAGCTTTGAAATTAAAGATGATCCTCTGAGCAGCTGCGAAACACCAGTAGTAAAAAAGAGGGTCATCAGAAGAAACTAATGTGGAAACAGAGGTGGATGGTAAATGGCAAATGGACAATTCAAAGGAAGGTTTAAAAAAGAAAAAAAGAAGAAATATAACAGTGCAATATATAACCATATGGCTACATGAGCTTGGAAATCATGCGAAGCATCATGTATCTAAAAAGGGCTGGAAAATAAAAGGTCTTGCTTCCCTCAAGGAAACATCTTGAGGAAATGCACCTAAAAAGGAGGAGTTATGAGAAGCAACCAGAGTAATGCAGTTCCAGTGTCACCATTGAAAATAAGCTCACTATTACCAAAAGTAGGAGACAGCTATGGACTTAATGCTAAACAAACCAGTCTTCCCATGGCAGCTGAGCTTTATTCAGTTCTGATCTTTGTGCCTTCCTACTATAAACAGAGTGATTATGTATTGTTCTAGAAGTCTCTCAACACCACCTTAATTAGGCATCTTCCAAATTACCTCTTGTTGCCTATGACATATTACTCATAAATCATGACCATGGTCATATTCAAGACCTTCTTGTAGGCTCTAACGTCTAGTGGTGATCACCTCTGCCTTTTAGTATAGGTTTCTGAGCCTTTGATATCGCCACCTGAAGAAGGTCCTACAACTACATGTCTTGGCAAAAGAGCCACGTGCTCCTGATAAGACAAATATTTGTCTCATGGCAAGTTCTCAAGCTTTCCTCACACTGATGTAATGCCATAAGATGGGTGGCCACTGTTGTTAACCTGCATTAGGGAAAATCAGAAAAGTTGCAGCAGGGATCATGGAACAGAGAGCCTGGACCAGCACTGCACTAGGGCAGAGGGACCTCACTTAGTTTTTGCAGGTAAATAGTCCAAGCTTGATAGCCTGGAAGACAGGTGAACTAGGATGAGTTGTTAACATCTGTTAACATTGTTAACATCTGTTTCTAGCTAGGCAACAGGCTGTGGCTGGACTTCTTATGAGCTGGGCAGACTGGCCTATTTAAACATTACAACCAAAACTCCTTTGCTCCAGAAACAGGGCAGCAAGCCAGGGAGGATGCTGACACACACTGATCTGGCCTGAGGAATGGAACTTGCCCCAGGACTGTGGGCAAGACTATCACACATTGCCTATTTACTGACCTGCACCAGCACAGCCAGGAGCTGGTGTCAAAGTTCATTCAAAAAGTTAATCAGCAAGTTACAGGAGAGGTGGCAGCTGGAAATTACTCTTTCTTTTGCTCTGCAAACACATGGGGACAGGATTGCTAACAGGGTGGACATGGCAGGAATTAGCTGAGGCTATAGGCAGCAACCACTGTCTGGACATTCGTCATGACAGGTTTTATGGCAGTAAGTGTGATGAGTTGGTCAGGCAGCAATCTCCTGAGGTAGCACTCTGCAGAGGAGTCCAGACTGTAATTTCTATGAGAAGAGAAACCAAAAGCTATATGCAGCCACGGTAAGCACTGTTCACACAGTGTAACAGGGCAATGCTAACAAACACATAGCTCACTGTTACTGATGATTAAATATGATTGCATTAATCCCTATCTAATGGTTTTCCTTATAATAAGCTATTCAGACACTAAGATCAGATTAAAACATAAGCTCGGGTTATTACCTAATGAAACACGGTTTTATTTGTAGTAATATAAATAATATCTGCATCTTGTTAGAAATTTTATTTTTCTCTGCTTTCATATCCTTATTTTTAATCACTTTTGTTCTGTGAATGACAGACCAGAGATATATGATGATGTCTGTTTCAGCAATTTAATCTATATTCAAACTTCAAAAATTGATCAGACTTCTGCAGTTACCTTTTTTTTACTCGGCTCTGATAGAGGTTTTGATAGGGGCGAGGTGATGTTTGTAATTAACTTTTCTTCCTTTCTAGAAAAGGAAAGCCAAAAGCAAATGCAAGAAACATTTCTCATTTACAGAATTATACAACACATCTTTATGCTACTCCATAAGCTTCTGTACAATACAGATCAGGCACAGGCACTGCCCATTCGGTTAAATTCCTTGGGTATGCAATTTGCTATTCCCACTGCCCCATATGTTTGAAATGGCACTATTACCATTATCTGTTACCATTATCTTTCCATTACTGCATGGGTTTGAAATTACATTGCCGAGTAATATCAGAAAATCTGGGTTTGTGGTCATAAGGTGCTCTGGAATGTGGAAAGCTCCACACTTCTTGGTCTGCTGCTTTTGTGTTACGGCAGTAATTCCAGTAATTTGGTTTTAACTGCACAGAAATACTTTCTGTAATATTGCTAAGAACTCAGTAGACAGATAGCACCCCATTAGGTTTTTAAGCAGAGCCTAAAAAGAAAATACAAGCTCCACAGCAACACATCTGGGAATAAAGTTGACTGGTAGCTTTACTACACAAGTGCTGCTGCATGTAGGAGCAATGCACACGTTATGAACTCATCTGTGCTACACAGAAGTTGACAAGGTGTTCACTGAGGCAGCTGCTGGAGTGAAACACAAGAAAATGGTAAAAGATTTCCACTGGTAGTGCCAGGTGTAATTTGTGTATAAATGATTATTGGGCAAGATAAGGTCAACAAACAAACAAACAAACAAAAACCAAACTCAAACAAAAAACAAACAAACAAACAAACAAAGCAAAACAAACAAACAAAAACCCCAACCACCAAAAAAAGATTTCTCTTTTAGAAGAATCTGTTGCATCAAGGCCATTCCCAGGAGCTCCACAGTGACAATGAAGATTTTACAGCCTCATCACTTTCTCCCTAGGCTGCAAAAAAATGCCTCCATTGTATTCCTTAGGAGTATTATCTGTTAAAGCTGGCCAAGAATAAGCAACCATGGCTTCATAGGGAAAGTATGTATTGTTATGATATTGGAAAAATTAGTGCAAGACCTGATGTTAAAATTTAAACACATCACATATGCAAAGGAGAATTTTCACAATGTTTTAAGTTACAGAGGCTTTTTAATGTTTTCTGTTTGTTGTGCCAAGACAGAGGCATTGGACCCTTATGGAGGCCTTGGGCAGAATATTAATACTATAACAGTAGTCATCATCTAGGTCTAAGCTAAACAGATCAAACATCAAATTTAGGTAAAATTTACAGCTCAATTTTATAGAATCTCTTGAAAAGTAAGTTCAGCTCCTGCACAAGGCTTTCCTATATCCACATATAAGTATGGGCTCTTCACCTTTCCATGTCAGACTACATTTTACTCATAGATAAAGGAAAACAAGTTTCTGCATGATTCGGCATCTTACACATCTCTGATTCTTGAGAAAACAGGTTTGAAATCCAAGTATCTGGAAGAAGTCTACAAAGCCACACGTTAGTGTCTCCATTCTGTGCTTAAGTTAAAGAAGAAATCTCATGCACACTAAGTGCCATTTTATTTGAAGTGTCCCTCCATTTCAGTATTTGGTAAAGGGCAATCCATCCTCACTGAAGGAACAAAAACTGTCAGAGAGAGAAGGGAAAATGCTGAGCGATGTGCAACCCCATGGGTCTTTCCTCTGAATTTATGTTAGGAAAATAAGTCATGCTGTTTTCTAGCAAATTCACAAAGTGGTTCGGTGTATTTCCACAGTCCACCGAATACGGAAACAGTGCCCTTACCAACAGCACTCCTTGAAGTTTGCTCTGCTCCCACAAGAGTGGTGCAGGCTTTTCCTCACAGGACATTGGATCAATTTTTGAAGAGCTGTATCAAAAAACTGCTAGTCCAGCCGCATTTGTTCATGGCTTCCCTTGCAGCTGGCTTCCACTTGGAGCCAGCCAAAACCATCCTTAGAGCTGTTCCCAACCCTGTATCAGTATGTGCAAACAGCAGCTTCAGGACAGATTCTGGGAGTCAAACATTCAAGGTTGCCCTGTTTTGCCTCAAAAGGGCACTCTAGCATCTTTTTTTTTTTTCTCCATTTCTTATGAAATTCTTGATATGACAGCCTTTGCTATTTCAATTGCTAGTTTCTATACTGACCTCCCATTTACAAAAGAAATGAGAGGTCTGTGTAGCCACAGCTCTGTGCCTTATGGCAGCAGGCGCAGCAGTGGAGGATGCAGGTGCTCACTCTTCACAGTTTTGTACGGACATAGTGGTGAGGAACCAACCCATGCTACTGGTCTGCTCCTAGCCCATGCTGTAAGTAACATTTAGGCCTTTGTGAATATTAAGATATGCAGCTAAATCTTACCATTTAAATATTGCTTTTCTATGATTAAATGTACACTTCCAAATGAATACACCAGATTTAAACTCCTGTCTCTCTGCTATTCCTTATTGTAAAAACCAGTAATGATCAATATGTATGTATGAATATTAGCTAGTATTTGCTGGTCAAATGATTCTTCCCAGTTGAATTTGTACAATAAAAGGAGTGGTACAAACTCAGAGGGAAGAACATTCTACCTGAAAAATGAACTAGAAACACATCTCTGAGTGGTGTGTTCTAAGCTGCATCACCATTTAACTTTGAGTAACACACTGAAGGGAGGAATTCTCTTTCTGAAATCATAGAAAAGAACAAGAAGAGATCCTTGGCTATTGGCTTGATACAAAGCCTTGCCAAATCAAATGTTAGTTTTCCCCTGGGGTCAGATTTTGTCTTTCCACTCACTTTGACTGACTTGCAATAGCGTGCACACACGCATGAAAAATAGAAGGCACAGGCGAGAGGAGGGACACCCTGCCAGCACGACTGGAGCCTGGGTGAACAGAAGAGCAGGTAGATAGAGCAAACGTGTTCATCTACACTCGTTCGCTCAAACTAGGTCTGAATTAATTTGTGAAACTTTCCCTTTGGGCTTGGTAGGCTGTTGAAAGCAAAAGCACCTTTGTTTTTCCTACTGACACACTAATTGCTATGTTCACATCTGCCTAGATGTCTCCTGTCCTGCCCTCTGTTATCTAGGTCTCTGCAAGGGTACCCACAGTTACATGTTCTCAGAGACCTCTCTGTAGCTCTGTCCTATGGCAATGCAATCCCGCTGTGTAACTATATAGGTACTGGCAGCATATCTCATCTTTCATTTCAGAAACAGAGACTGACAATGACATCATTTTGCTTCCAAATTATTTTTTTCTGTTTTTGTAACAAGCACCACAAGCACTATCCTGCTTCCTTAATGATGCACAGTTCATCTTTTGCCTACAAGATGGTATAGATAGGATAATGCTATGTCTTAATACCATTCCAATTAGATAATAGGACAAACAGAAAATACATTATTACTTTCAAACTATTATGACTGAACAGAATAACTACAGAACAGGGAAAGTAAATCTATACAGATGCTTTGCAAGCTGTAAACTACTTCCGTTGAAAGGTTGGACCAGATGATTCTTGAGGTCCCCTTCCAACCTGGTGTTCTGTGTTGATACTTGATTTCCCTCAGTGAATCACAGAATGTTAGGGGTTGGAAGGGACCTCAAAAGATCATCTAGTCCAATCCCCCTACCAGAGCAGGATCACCTAGAGTAGATTACACAAGAACAAGTCCAGGTGGGCTTTTAATGTCTCCAGAGAAGGAGACTCCACAACACCCCTGGGCAGCTTGATCCAGTGCTCTGTCACCTTCACCATGAAAAAGTTCCTCCTTACCTTTACATGGAACCTCCTATGTTCCAGCTTGCACCTGTGAAAGCAGGTGAGTATTTCTCTTCAGCTGCCCTTTCTTCCTTATCTTATGCATAATGGGTGGTTTGGTTTCCAACAGCATTAAATGAAAGGCTTTGATACAAATACATTGGACTCTGCTTCCAAAAAGTAATGGTAACTAATAGTAAAGTACACATAACAAGGAAAGTAATAAATATCAAAATAATGAAACAGAAAAAAAACCCAGTGCAACAAAGACAGGGATTTAGAAAATTCTATAAATGTAACTTGACTCAAAGTAATACAGGATTTTAAAACATGCAATTGTGTAAGGAAGAAACCACAAGATAAATTCTTCCAAAATACCTCATAATTTACCATAAAATAGTAGTTTGAACATTCAAGCAACCATTGCTTCTGCTGCTGCTGCTGAAACAAAATAAACATTTGACCATATCTGTGGCAGTTCTGGAACTTTGTAGGACTGCTGGTGTTAATTATGAAAGAGTCCACATAAAATATCAGGGGCAATCTCTAACAAGAAGTCTATTGCATTCGAGGCAAAGAGTAATCAGATAAAAGGAGCAGGCAAAGTTGAAGACAATAATTAACAAATTAATTAATCAGAATTGGGTTTGTATCTTACAAGAAGATTTGCTCTGACAAGTTGCTCCCCAGAAGGGATACTTCACTGGGCACTTAGCAAACCTATTAGCAGTTCTGTCCAAATTGTCAGTTAAATACCCTGGAAGAAGTTATTGATGGACTGTGATGAGAAGCTGAGAGGGAGAAGTAAAGGAAAAAAGTGGAAAGGGAGAGAGATAAGGGAACTCTCCTCTCCTGGCAAACCCTGCTCCTGCCAGCAGCCCTGAGCAGCAGAGATGGTGAATGCAGCATTTATCCATGCCCAGGAGGGCTGACTTCTGGGGACTAACAACATGAGATTTTCAGTGGCTCAGACTTTTCTGTAAGAAATCATTTATATATGAAAGGTATGACATTTTAATGATGTTAATTTGCCCAGGAAAATGCATGGAAAAAACCTGAATACATATCTGTTTACATGCACTTAAACCATCCTAAAGCTAGTTTACAGTTTAGGTTAAAAAGTTCTCTCAATGTATGTAACAATTGAACCCTCTATAAACATTCTTTGGAGTTGACTTAAGCCAGAGCAACATTTCCGTTACAAAATAGGCCAAAATCACGTCAAAGCTGGAATCAAGCTAATGCAGGCTGGGAAGGAGCGCAGACAGTTTCTGGTCCAACCTCCTGCTTACAGCAGGCTCAGCTCTGAGGTCAGACAACTCAGAGCTTCATTTGGTCAGGACTTGAAAACCCCAAAGTTGTAGACTGCACCACTTCTGTGGATAACGTGTGCCTCTGCCTGACTGCCCTCATGGGGGACAAAGTATCTCTGTACATCCAGGCTGACACTTGTGTTTCAGCTTCTGCCCATTGTCTCTGTCTTCTCACCCAGCTCCAGTTTAGAGCCTGGGTCTGTCTTCTCGATGACCTCACCACAGGCACTGAGGGCTGCTGGAGGGTCCTCCTGAAATTGCCTCTGCTCCAGGCTGGACAAGCCTAGCTCCCCAGCTCCTCCTCACAGGACCAGTGCTCCAGCCTCACCCCCTCTGAGGCATTTCCTACCAATGTCTTTCTTGTACTGGGACCCCCAAGCTGGGTGCAGGATTCAGACAGTCTAATGACTGATGAGTAAAGGGGATTAACTGTAAACAGGTAGAGGTGAGAGTCTCACTCCTTTAGCTACACTCTTCTAATGCTTTCCAACTGTTGTGGTGTTTACCAACTAAAACTTCTGTGTGCTTCAAATCCTAAGCAGATGTCAGCTAAAATACACTTTTTGTCATGCATGTCCCCACCCCAGCTTGTAGCTGTGAACCTGGGTAGGAACTGATGCTCCAAGGTGAGATTTCCTGTATGCCAGACCTGGCACAATCCAGAGCACTTTTCCCCCCCAAGCAGAAAGCCATTTCCTCATGGCAGGGCCCCACATGAACTATAGGAAACTGTAAATTACTTCTTGTCTATTTACTACTACTGACTTCCACAAATTATTCTACTAAACTAGTTTCTAAAGACACATTATATAGTGCTACCATTAGAGTATCACACTGAGGCAGAGAAGTTGATATCTTTCTCATTAAAATATTTTATTCATAAGCAAATAATAAAGGTGGAGGCAAATATTTGATGACATGATTGAGTTTTAAAATATCTCAGAATAAACAGAAGCACTGTGAGCTGATTAGTTATGACAACATCATATGCTCATAGCAAAACAGGTCTAATCCTCAAAGTAACTGGAACTGTCTATAGCCTTGTCTGAAATAAAATAAACAAAAAGACCATACATAAAACAAGGAAATCAGCCCCATAATAAATTTACTGTTGCTTAATAAGGCATCAGGAGTGAGGACTGACTTCCCCCCCATTTCAGATGTCTAAATGCACGTTGACCCAGTCACAGTGGCAATAAAAAGCAATAGAAGAAACAGACAATTTTATGTTTATATTGGGATAAAAATAAATGGAGCTTACAAATTCTCTTTTTTCCTCTGCTGATTATAAAAGAGCATAGAACTCCTGCAGTATTTGTCCCATCCCATGTTTCACATCCAGTGATGTGTTCTTGGCCCACCACTTGTGTCAATGGATACAATTTATCTTAGCTCTCTTTTCTGTAAGCTAAGCAGAAATAAGTGGTATTGGTACATACACATTTCTGCTCTTCAGCCCAAAATGGTAACTAATGAAGTCTCAGCAACCTATTTGTGTGCTGCACCCTCTGTAAGAGCATTAGCCAAATGACAGCTTAAAACTTGTGCATCTGCTGTGACTGAAGTTACATGACCAGTTAGCACAAATTCAGAAATGCTGAACTCAAGCAGGGTGGGTGCAAGGCACTGTTTCGAGTTATTATCTGTGTAACAATAATACCTCAAGGTTCCAGCCAGGATCAACGTCCCAACTATATTATAGGGTACACACATTCATAATGAAACTTTGTCTTCTGTGGAGCAAAAGGTGACACTGCATCAACTGAGGATATTACTACTTCCAGGTGTACACTGTATCCTTGTATGTGGAGGAGATGTTGCATCTCCTGTCTGCAGGAAGGGCAGCAGTACAGCATAAATGCTGCATCTAAGCCACTGCATCTTGCCCTCTGTAGGGGAGCAAAACTGCAGATATGTGGGGTCCCTTCAGCTACAGCTGTTACATTCACTACAGCTCAGTTCTAAAGAAGCAGTCCTTGCTTCAGATAATGTACAAAATAGACATCGCAACAGAGGTGAACTGGCCTCCCAAGACCACTCAGATGGTCATGGAGCAGCCTGGGAGAAAGTCCACTACACCATACTATTTACCAAGCTAGCTAGTAAATCCAAATCTCTTATTTCTCAGAGACAAGTCTCAAAATGTGGCACAGATTTATGCAGCAACGCCAATGCCCAGCATCAAACATCTGACTTAAGCTGGGAGCAAAGCCACGGGATATCAAGTGCATTGCCTTAAAGACAGAGTAGGTTTCTGGTAAAGTTTTATAGAACCAGGAATAGGGGGTGAATTCTATTCCATTTACTCACATTTAGATCATCATACAGGTACAGAAGTGCCAGAAGGAGGGAGAGAAGTATTAATTCTTTCCCCTCCACTGTGAAACAGCTGCAGATAGAAGCTGAAGTGACCCTTAGTACCGTTGAGGTCTTAGCTCCCTGGCCAGAGAATCTAATCTTTGCTCAGCACAACCTTCTCCTATCTCCAGTCAGTGCTTTACAAATTAACCTTGCTGTCACAGTGACTGGTGGGTGAGGGCTAATTTTCTCATCAGAGAGCTGATGTTTGCCTATTTTAGATCCCTGCATAAGCAAATATTGTTCAAGTGCTGAATTCCTAAGCAAGCTGAAAAATGCATTATTTAAAACACGACTGTGTTCCAGCATTGCACAATATTAATATTGATATTGCCAAAGCTACTTAATGCTTGCACATCTAAAGCATATATAGTAATTTGATAAATTTGAACTGAACTTTTTAATAACTGTTTACAGTTATCTGTGAATGACATCATGACAAATTTGGACCAAATATGGCTTTAGTCTCTACATTTGTGCATATCATTGGTTGGACATTCAGTATGAATTCTCTTCTGTATGACCAAGAACTTCCATTTTATATGAAGATCTGTTCTTCATTTGCTCTCTCCTGTTAGACAAGGTGTACCTCAGTCAGATTTCATTTGTTTTTTGAGTTTGGAAAGACCAGTGAGATATTCATCTCTTCGTTTTCTCCTGGCATCCAGGACTTTCGGAACAACAGGAATTTTTTCAGACATTGCCTGGAACAGAAAATTTAAGATGATTAAATCTCATATTCTGAGTAAAAAGTTTCTCACCAGCATTGTTTTCCTGCTTTCCCTGTGTCAGACCAAATAACCATCTACACAAACTATCAGTCTACCACAAGCAATAGGACACTAATTCTTTACATGAGTGACTGGAAATGAGCTAACCTGTATGAGAAGAAAAGTGCTCCTACTTGGAGAAGGTTGGCCTGAATGTGGCAATGAAGGTGACTCTTCTCTCCGTTTGCCCCACACAGCCACCAGGTAGTCTCTGATAATAACCATTTATTAAAGTAGGAAGGAGGCAGCCTGGCCATTCATGTGGCTGAAAATGTGCTCTAAACCAAATTCCTGCGTGTACGTGTTTAGAGCTGTGATCTGTCTTCTGGCTCCTAATAAATGTAATTGAAGATACCATGTTTATTAAAAGCATTTTGTCTCTAGGAGTGCCAGTTAGAATAAAAATGACAGGGGAAGACATAAGAAACCCAGAATGATGACGATGCTTGTTTATTGGAATATGGGGGAGAGAAAGTATAGTACAATTTGAGGACACAAAGGTAGAACTCTGATCAAGTTTAGCATACAAAAATGGTATTTAAAACAAAATGGGAAAAAATGTATTTGAGTGCACAGTTGTCTTAGAAGTGCCAGTTAAATGTATCACTGAAAGGACAACAGGTAGTAAGCTCTGGCCAGACAGTACGTTGTAACTGACTTTCTTTCAAAGAAAAAAACTGTTTTGAGACTGCAGCTAGAGATCACAAGGTCATCTTTGCCAGAATAGCATCTGAGGTCTTAGGTTTAAAAGGCAAAGTGTTGAGAAACTGGATAAAACCTGGACCTGGTACCAATGAATGGCAAGCTGTGGTGACTCCAGGAAAAAAAAAAAAAAAGAAAAAAAAAACAACAAAAAACCCAAACCAAAACCCCCAAAAAAACAGGAGGGGAGACAAAGGAGTAAGATAAGAAATGTTTAATGTTTTACTCCTCTTAAGAGAGGATTCTTGCAAGCCCATCTGTGGCATTGAAGACTGGAGATAATAGAGAGACAGAAACAACTGTTGAAGCTTTGTATAAAGAAACCCAAACCACTTTGTATAAATGAAAAGCTTCTAATTGTGAATAACCACAATTATTACTAATATTATAAGCAGTCTATATTGTTTAAGCATAAAAGAATCTCCTTCCTTTTTACCACAGCCAATGCTATCTTCCAGACAGACTGCCTCCATATTTGGAATTAATCTCTGCCAGCTGACAAGAACAATTCAACACATACACATGTTCTTTAATGAAGCATTGAAAGAGGCAACTGTGAAAAGGCAGAGTTAGGAAATGGCAGTACTTTGGTCAATTCCTATGGTCATACAAAATAGTCTATATAATGAGTATAAACAAATGGTGGGCTTAGAAATGTTAACAGACAAACTAGGATCCAATCCAGCATAGCACTTAAACATACTTTAAGTATGTTTAAACATGCAAGTAACCTTGCTGGCCTGCTCACATCCATCACTTTAACGTGTATTTGTACACACTACAGACTGGAGCTCTGGTTTGTAAAGTATATAAAAGCAAGAAAAAGAACATCCAGAAGAAAAAAAGGTACAAGGTTAATTCAGGAAGATGGAATAGGAGGAAGACACAGGGAGAAAAGCCAGGACAGGAAGCTTGGAGCTATGCTTATTATGGCAGAGGACACAGGACAGAAGGGGTAAGAAATTCTGAGGAGGTTTTGATGTCTATAACCCATAGTTCTTAGAAGTTGACTCCTCTGCCTACTGATTTGTTACTCAGCTACCAGACCACCTTCCCTTGATGTATGTCAAAGTGCTTTGAAAAGGGACTTACATGCATTTTGTACTGACCCTTTTGTCCAAAGTACATGTTCACACAAGAAATACAGACTAGAGATACCTCTAAGAGTAAACTGAAATTGTATAAGTGTTAAAATAAAAGCTAACATTCTTTGTTCTGAATGTCATGGCACTTATCAACTCTGTATTTACCTGATTGATCTTCTGCTGGATTTCACCTGAAAATTCTGGAACTGGTCCAAAGGTGTTCAGAACAAGTCTCATACCTTCACGGTACCTTTCACAATAATCTGAAATACCTAAAAATAAGGGAAAAATTACATTTAAACAGAAATTCCTTCTCAAGTTCACTAAAGCTGCCTGTACTTAAGCACCATCTTAAATCAGAGTCCAAAAAAAGGTGTGCTCCTATGCTTAAGACACATAAATGTCATCAAGGAAAAACGGATTGTATCCACCATATTTCCATTAAGGTTCATGAAAAAATAATTTAGGACATGCCTTCATTGCAAAACCAATTAATGTTACATACCAGCAGGCAATCCTATGTGAGGGGTGTAGTACACACCATGGATATATTTGTCTTTTGTTACTTAAGACCAGAAAACTTCCCTGACCAGTGTCCACAAGGAGAGTCTTCTCCCCCTCCCTGTTTGGTATGCGTCACATCAGTTGAAGCATTCCTGTTGTTACTTTTATTTATTGACCTAGAGCATATCAAGAGCAACATGGCTCACATGGAAAGGGTCAAAGGCACGGAGACCATGGTGACCTTCAGTGAAGGAGAAAGAAGGAACAGATGGATCTTGCAGATCAACACTTTGTACTGCAGCTCGGGATAGCAAGAGGGATTTAGCTTTTATGACCACAGGACCCTCTTAGATGGCTGAGCACTGCTAGGTGCAGACGGGCTCCACCTGACAAAGTGGAGAAAAAGCATCTTTGCCAAAAACCTGCCTAGTATGGTGAGAAAAGCTTCATATTAGGTACACTGGGGAAGTGAGATTACAGCTCAATGATTACAGTCAAGTCAGGAAGGGGTGTACAGGAATGGATAGAAAAGAATGCAAGGTAACAAGTACAAGAGAAACATCAAGAAAGAATAAAGAAAGGCAGAACACAACTACAACACTGTTGGAACAATTGAGGTGTGGTGGGATGGCTCACACAACAGGAGTGCTGCAGTGAGCAGATACACACTTCATGAAAGACAAGCAGGAAAGACGTGAAGGGGGTGTACTATCTATGTATGTAAAGGACCATCTCAGACATAAAAGGCAGAACACAGGAGGTGGAAACAGGGACAGGTTGTAAATGAGAAATTAAAAAACACTGCCTAGGCATGCAGGTATGGTGTCAGGAAAGCCAAAGCTCTGCTCCATTTGAGACTTGGAAGGATGTCTAGGGCAACGAGGACTTGTACTGTTACACTCAGAAGGCTGAGCAAGGATAGCGTGGGCCTGTTCCTGAATGGGTGGGCAATTTAGTGACAGAAGACCCAATGGCAGCTCCTCACTGCCTACAAGGAGGTCACTGAGCAGACAGAGCTGAGCTCTTTACAGTTGTTGCATGGCAGGAGAACAGAAGAAAATAGGCACAATTTGAAATAAATGGTTCAGACTGGATACTCCAGCGCTGGCACAGGTTGCCCACAGAGGCTGTGTAGTCCCCATCTTTGCAGGTTTTCAAGGCTGGATGAAACCCTGAGAGCTAACCCTCCTGTGAACATCTTAAACATGTGATCAGAGAATCTGAGAACCAGCTGACTGGTAATAATGGGTAAAATGG
>JANHGN010003236.1:20645-76819 GCA_024605025.1 Megaceryle maxima
TAACCCTCCTGTGAACATCTTAAACATGTGATCAGAGAATCTGAGAACCAGCTGACTGGTAATAATGGGTAAAATGGCTATTGAGTAGATCTTGGCTGAAGATCTAAGGTCCAGCTTCCATCAGCTCCAGTAGGAATCTCAAGAAAATTACTGTTGAGGCCCTAGAAAAGATCTGGAATGATAAATGCACCAAAAAGATAAATTGGTCATTTAGCCAGACATATACATCCAATAGACTTTTTAATGCTACTACCACCTAATTAAGACAGGATAAGGCAGCCTTTCCCACTTCAATCAAGAAGTCATAAGGTGCACCACAATAAGTAAATGAGCAATGCTTGTCTAGGGGTAAGCAAGCCAACATGAGTAAGAATGTGACCATACTGATGAACATTCTAGATGTGAGAAGGCAAGTTCTGGATATCCACTAAAAACCTGCGACCATCTCCCTATTCTGAGAATCATAGAGACTGAAAAACATGTCCTTGACACTGTTTATTAGCTAATTATCAAAGCAAAGAGCAGAAAGCTGCAGAAGACCAAGGCAAAGAGGTACACTCACCAACTCTTTCATGAAGACTCACGAGACCGTACAGGTGGAGAAGCAAGAACCTGAATCGTTCATGGTTTTATCCAACCACTAAATGCAGGAAATGTAAGTGGGGCAGCCTTGACTACCACACAGAAGAATGCAACTCAGGTCAAGAGTCATAAACCATTCTCTTTCCTGAGCAGCTCATAGACAGTTCCCTGGAATGCAATACTGTATGATATCAATACTGTAGAAGTCACACCTGTCTAACCCTAAATGGTTGAGGTTGAAAGGTGGATGAAGGAACGAAAACCTCTGACTACTGGCACCTATGAATCATAAGCTACAACACTTATACGTCTGAACACGCCTGAAATTGGTGAAGTACAGGTTTTCCAAAAGGCCTCTGAGGTCAGTAAGAGTATGGAGAACACTCTTGTTTCTGGACCAAAGACAGAAGAACTTTCAAAGGACAGATGGTCAAGGAAGTATTAAAATTCCCTTTAAAAAGTTAGCACTCTGAAGTCATGATGGGCATCAAATAAACAGCTGGAAGGACAGAACGGGAAAACATGTCGACTGTATAAAAGCAACAGACATATTTGAGAGCAATCAACTCCGCTAAAAAATGGACTAGAAACATTCTGCAGTATCAGACGGAAGGAAGGAAGCTTGGACAAAATCAGCAGCCTTGTTAAGTACCTTGAACCTGTATTTGGTGCCGAGAGTGTGCCAATCAGCATTCCAGTCAGCCTGTTTCTTTGTGTTATCTACCGATGGAGCATAAGTGTTCCTAGAACATACTCTGGCATGTTCCGGCCTTCTCTGACACAAAAATGGAGGTCAGCTAGTCATGCAGGTATATGGGTGCTCTAGTTACTGTGTACTGGTTCTCTAATTACATGGAAATTTAATATTTTGCTCAATTTTCTTCATTAACACACATCCAGAAACCTCCAAATTGCCTAGTGAGTGCCAAAACATCCCTGTCATGAAGTGAGATTCAGGAAGAGAAGCATTACTGGGGATGTGGAACAGGCTGTGATATGATTTTATCTCTTCACTGAGGGACTACACAGAGACCATCCTCTTCCATAAATACTGTGGAAAGGACCACTGGTTATCAGTGTTTACTGACCATACCCTATCATTAGCACAAGTGCTTGCCTGCTGCATCTTAACAGCTGGGTTCAGAAATTTTGGCCCCTGAAGCTAACCCAGATGAACCTACAGGAGATATGCTAGTCACATGAGCAATCTTGAAAACCCAAGACAATTCCAGATGAGACTCATGCACCAACCATAAGACAATGATATTTACATTTCACCTTTCTCACATGAGGTCTTTCTTCTAACAGTGAGTAGGAGTCTGAGCAGGAGGGTTTTCCCCTAGATCATGAAACATCATATAAAGTTCCCAGATGGAGAAGCAGAAGGCTGAAGAGTGCAGAATTATGTGGACTTGAGTACACCTTGCTAACTCACAGCTGCTGGCAGCAGCTGTTGCCAGCTAGAAAATGACAGAATCAAAAATGGCAATTCAGTCAAATATGGCAATTCAAGCAAATCCACATGGGCAACTGGCAGTAAGAAGGAATGGTAAACACAGCAGTGTCAGTTACCAGTTATTCTGGTGCTTATCCAGCCGAAACAGGTCTATGACACCTAGACTAGTGCTGAATAGTTTGGGTTTGTTGCTTTTACAAAAGTCAAGGAGGACCTCTCAGCCACCTGTTAAGCTTATGTAGTAATACCACAGATCTTAGTAGTTTTGATTCTGGTACATTCAGGAGAAAGGAGAAGAGAAGACTGTGCACCTGAAATCTTTTTTGCAAGCCTCAATGTAAGAGATAACATTAGTATCTTGGGAAAGCTGAATGCTTGGATATGGCTGATCCATTTACTCGGTGAATGTGAACTCCTGAGCTGGAGATGACCTTTAAAGCTCACTTAGCCAGTTAGCCCTGGAAATTAAGCTCCTACTGTCAGCTCACCTACAGCCTGAATGAATCAGAAAATTTCTGGGTGGGTGTAGCTCACCAATGCAAAAGATACACACCAAATGAAGGTTAGGTAATACAAGTCACTCACTGCATGCAAAGTATGAATGAAAAGAAGCCTTATGCAAAGTCAGCATATAGGAAAAGGTAAAAAAAAAGTTATGGGTCTAGAGAAGAGCAGCAACATTAGTATAGTTGATCTCAAAATTGTGGCTGAAACAGCGACATGCAGGCACATGTCCTGCATGCCAAGCACTAGGTAGATGCTGCAAAATGTTTTGAGTCTCAAGTTAAGGAAATATACCAGAAGTTAGAATATACACTCAAAAGTTAGAATATACATGTGTCTCACTCAAAGATTAAAAAAGTTATAATTTCAAAATAGCCAACCCAAGATAGCACTCCCAGTGTGAAATGTCAGTGGAGAATATTGCAATCCTTACCTTGGTTTAAGTAATCAAGATCAACCCTATCCTGCCAGCTTCAAGAAAGCAATTGAGCAATGGGGAATATTGCTGGAAAAATCTGCTTTTCAACTGCAAACTCAAAATAGACAAATATTTGACTCCAGGCTTTTAGACTCAGGAGTCCTTTGGTTCAAAGGTCAGCGCAATTGCAAAGGTGGATGAAAAGAGCACTTGACTGGGGCACAGGGACAAGAAGATGGAAAACAAATACAACAGAATCCTTTTAACTTTAATCCTTGTTCATACTACCCAGGGAGCAGCTTAAACTGGAAGAATTAGAATCTGTAAACAGTGTGCGACAGACAGGGCAGCACCTGGGAGCTGGTGAAATAGGAAGATGGCAAATGGGTCTGTTAAAAGGCATCAACATCTCTCCTTGTATCCAGTTGCTGTGCCCACACTGTGCCCTACTAGCTCTCAGCTGGAAGAGAAGATACAGAATGCACCTAGGACAGAGAAAGAGGGCAATCAGGTTGCAGCACAGGAATAATGAGAGCTACCTCTTGTCTATGTGGTTTGTTGGCTCCCTGTTCTAAACCCCCATCTTCCTTGCACACTCACCCTATCAGTGTTGGAGGGAAGAGGCTGTGGGAGAAGGCAGATGTTGCAGCAGGCACCTGAGAACCACGAACAAAAAACAGAAATACCTCCAGGAAAGGTAGGAGTTCCCTGAATCTTTCTTCCGTGTGTTTACAACTACAGCAGAGTGGAAGAAAGGAATGAGTAACAAAATATTCTAAGTGAGTAGCAGATACAGGACTATAGAGATGAAAAGGGGAATATTCTACCTTTCTTCTAAGTCCCAAACCCACTCAGCATTGCTGACTTGTACTGTACAGTTACAGGAACATGTTGTCACAAGCTAGACAAGGGCATTGATTCAAGGCCCTTCAGCTGCCCTATGTATCTAGGAAATGCAAGGCTCTTTATATCACCAAAGGAAGAACAAACTGCTGCTTATTCCAGCAGCTTCCAAAATAGCTAAGGAACTGTCCCATAAGAATTTGTTCACATAACTACACTTCAATTTTGCAGGTCCTTACCTGAAGGATTTACACTGGTGTGTTGCAAAGTTTTGCCTCTGGTTCTATCACCAAGATAAGCAGGGCACTGATGTAGGAAAAGGAATTCAGGACATTTAGCTTAGAAGAGTGCATAAAATGCTTCGCTGCCCCAAGAAGACCTCTTCACAAGCGGGGTTCATGAACATAAAGGTGACAGGAGTAGTATGAAAGAAAGGAAAACATGACAATATAAAATATGGTATGTTCATGCATTATGGTATGTAAGCATCTTCAAGTATCTTAGCTTCCTGTATGCTAAGTCTCATTCCTTTCTCTTCGTAAGAAAAACAGGCATGAGGGCTGAAGGATGCAAGCAAGCAAACTTGGTAAACCAGTCTTGCAAGGACACTACACATGGGGCAAAACAAGGAAGGCATGGAGATATTTTGTGAGAGAAAACAAGAGACAGGAGCAAGTATTACTGGCAAGGACAGGGAACATCCCAAAGACAGAGGGTGCCTCATGATACTGGGTATTAACCTGATGAGTTTGTACCGGATGAGCTGCATAAGACGACACTGTAATGACTCAAAGAGAGTAGGCGAGATGGTCAAGCCACTGATGTAACAGCATCAACAACTCAAAGACTGGGGTGGGGTTGATTTTAGCAGGTAAAAATCTAAGCAGCTGCACTTAGTAAGACTGAGGATAAGCACGGGTGAGAACAAAAAAGGGGCATATTTCATTTCAGGAACATCATGGAAGAATCTGTCATGGTTAGGTTATGTTCAGAGAAAAAAAGTCCTAACCTCTTTGTTTTGCTGACAGAAGGATTACATTTCTAGACATTACAGCTCCAAGGAAAACTTTCTAAATGTAATCCTATCTTCATCAAGGGTGTGTCTGAACACATATGTGTGCTCTTAGTTAGGGTGTGAATTCAGAGGACACTTGCTACTCTACATTAATTCCCATATGAATTCACTCAGACTGTAGCTGCATGAATACTTTCAACTACTTTAAGGCAGCAGCAGCACAAAGAGTTTTATTTTCCCTGTCCCTGTGGTAAGATCTCAACAGCAATGCACAAACATTTGTGCAGGACTGCTGTAAGCTGGATTGAGGAATTAAACTTGAGTTAATATAATCCCCTTCTTTTGTTAGATCAGTTTAGTATCTGGGAATAATTCCTCAGACTGAGACACTTGGTGACCATACACATTCTTTCATTAGCACAAGGGAGAAGGACACACCAAGATGTGTTCTTCAGGACACATCTATGACAACTTCAACAATAAAGCGTTAAGAATTCTTATGCAAAGTCCCGTGCTCCTTTCAGAAGGTGGAAGGACACACTTTACATCCAAGAGTCCATACAAGGAAACTTGTATGCACAGCATATATTATGCTGAAAAAGTCATACCTTTGCTTACCTCACACAAACTCTTTCATACTGTATTTGTTGCAATGCTCCAATGTTAAATCGTAAGATGTCAGATTCAAAAGACAGAGCTTACTGAAACTAAAATGAACATTTATTTACTGAAACCAACAATCAATATTATTATATTATGCAATCTGGATACACATTTTTTCCCCAAAGGGGTTTCCTTCCTGTCTGTTGCAATTCAGTTCTCAAATTGCTGTTGCTGCTTCTGCTCCCTTTAGCGACTTGACACTGTCATTATATTTCATATTCAAGGCTGTTGGCTCACTGCCTATATTCAAAATTCCTAATATTCATGCATGAATTAACAGATTATCTAAAATGGCCTGGATAACAGCTTTTGATAGGACCATTTATGAATATGGAAGAAAGGATGTAAGTACTAAAACAGCAGAAACCTGGCATTAGCACATAGGAAATTCATGGGAGGATCTTAACTGTACACATCCCACAAGGGAAGAAATAACACTAATCTTAGTTAAAAAAAAAAAAATCATTGTAGTAATATTCCTTATTCAAAACTGAACAAAAATACCACATCACCATTACAAAACAAAACCAAAACAATAGTAATAATCCTCTATCTTCTAGGATCTCCAACAAATAACACTACTTTTCCTTCACATGCTTCCTGCATCCCCAATATCCTTCCTCACTGAATAACAGAGTGTTTAAGATTGTGGATAATTAATAATTATGGCTGTAAAGAAAGGCAGATGCTGTGAAGCTGCTACACAGGCTAACAAACAGGATAGAAGGGATTTCTTACATCTACCTCAATTTCCCTCCACTGATAAAAAATAGACACTAAGTACAATGCATCAGAGCAGGTTGCCCTGGGGAGTCAAGAAGGGGTCCGTACTATTCTGTACTATGTGAAGCAACACTGGGCAACCAAAGAGAAGTTGGCACTGGTATGGAACTATGACCATAAGCCATCATGTGTCCTGATATTGGTAAGTTTGATTTAAACTGTCTGATGAAAGAAAGAGCCTGAGTCAGCCTGCTGGCACATAAACAGGAGCAGCTCTAGGCTTGAAGACAATGCACCTGCAAGACTGGCAGTGAAGCAATACCCCATATCATCTCTGTTACTGAATAAGCCAACAAAGTGCTTTTGTTTAAGTGGCCCAGTCCACAAGTGTACTAATTATACTATTTTAGGGTTACTTTTCATTAGGAATATTATATAGTGTTAAAATAACTCTAAAGGTATATTTTGATTTTGTATTTTGCAAGCTCACAACAAGACTACTCTTCTTGTTAATCATCTCTTGGACTATATTTAATCATTTTTCTTCCTCTGATCTGGATACTAAAAATACTAAATACTAATACTGAATACTAAAATTCCTAATAGAAGGTAGCATTAAATTCAGAAGTTGGATAATCTCTGCCATGAATAAATAACCTAGCAGCTCCATATGTTACCTAAAACTGGTTTGAGATGGGAAGTTTCAGAAATATTTTTGTAACAATGACAACTTCCCGGTGGGAGGAAGGAAGCTAAATTGGATCATGATGGAACATCAAATGCCAGAGGGCACTCCAGGAAGAGCATCAAAACCAACCCAGATGACTTATATGATTCCATTTCTATCAAGTAAAAATTGTCTCAGAATTAAGTAGTCTAAAACACAGGTAAAAAAAAATTCACAACTATGATTTGATCTCTAAAACAGATTTTTTTTTCTTTATTCTTAACAAGTATTTTGTTTTGGTTTTATGTTTTAGTAGAGACAGTTCAGCAAGTTATCTGACCTGTTATAAGACCCTGTCCATGGATGGTTCCTGCAGAGGATGGCAGGGCAGCTTAGCTGAGTGGTGAGGGCAGGCCTGGACAAACTGTGGGCCTGTAAGATTTCAGGTAGGCTGCTGTGCTTAAGGCCAGTACTACATGCATCTGTTCTATGTAAAGAATGTATATGGTTTATATTGAGTAAGTCTAAAAATCACTAGAGAGGACTGGAAACTGCCAGATTATTAATAGGTCAGAAGAAGAAAACTTTTAGGAAGGTGCCTCTACTTAAGAGAATGGATGTTGTTTACATAAATGTCAATAAGTGTTTGCTTTTGTGCATTGTTAATTTACTGATACAGAACCAAACTGACAAGCTGAAAGATTCTGCTGGAGGATCCACAATTCCACATTCATGTCGGAAGTGCAGAGACATAAGTTTCTGCCAAGTAACTAACACACAGACATAAAATAACACTCCTAATAGTGCACTGGCACGTTATGATCTTGGTTTCTTACTTTATCATTGCATTATTAGGCATTGCAGCTGTGCCTAAAAGGTCCAGTATTGGACCTGGGGCCTACCATGTCAGGGACTGTACAAAACCAGAATAAAGAAAGCCCATAATACAAAGAGCTAAAAATGTATTTAGTTGATCTTCACTTCCTAAAGGTTTCATGTTTTATTAAATTAATTACTCAGACCTTTGTAACCTTAATCCATAATTTTTATTTTGTTTTATGCAATTCACTTTTTATTTAGCTGGGATTTGTGTATACTACTCCAAAAACATCTAAAAATCTCTCAATTATACAAGACAGATGTTGAACTGCTACTTGACTGCTTTGTCAATTCAACCTTGTACAGACAGTATTTTGCTGACAGAAGCAATTTTACTTTTCTCAGGAACTACACCAGCCTGAAGCAATACAGCTCCTATGAATTTGACAAGGGGAGGGAGAAGCACATAATTTACTGGAAGAGAGTTTCTGTTGACACTGGATTATGAGATGAACTTTTTCAATGCTTTCTTTTCTTGACACTCAGACAGTCCTGAACTATGGATACAGCAATGCTTGCAAAGTAACTGTGACAAATGTTGGAAAAAATGAAGTACACAGCCACTGTTACAATGATTCATCATAGAATGGTAGAGGTTAGAAAGGACCTCTGGAGATCATCAAGTCCAACCCCCCTGTCAGAGCAGAATCACCTAGAGCAGGTCAGACAGGAACGCGTCCAGGCCGGTTTTGAAAGTCTCTTGAGAAGGAGACTCTACAACTTCTCTGGGCAGCCTGTTCCAGGGCTCTGTCACCCTCACTGTAAACAATTTTTTTGTTCCTGCTTGTGACCGTTGCCCCTCATCCTATCACAGGGCACCACTGAAAAGAGACTGGCCCCTTCTATTTGACACCCACCCTTCAGATATTTGTAAACATTAATAAGATCCCCTCTCAGCCTTCTCTTCTCCAGGCTAAACAGCACCAGGTCTCTCAGCCTTTCCTCGCAAGAGAGATGTTCCAGTCATCCTTGGAGCCTCCACTGGACTCTCTCCAGTATTTCTCTGTCTGTCTTGCAACTGCGGAGCCCAGAACTGGACACAATATTCCAAAAGTGGTCTCACTAGGGCAGAGAAGGGGAGAAGAACCTCCCTGAACCTTCATCAGTGATCATCTTTCATCTGATCACATAAAACAGGATAGTCAATATGCATTTCCTTCCATCTGACTTCAAGTTTTAGATAAATTTCCTTTTCATATCACTACAGTAAAGAGAGACATGTAATAGTTGCAGCAATCCTAACCTGGTTTGTTATACAACACTTCCATAGTCTTGTGCAAATGTAAGCCTTCCCTTCATATTCATACCATTTTAAAATACCTACCTTCTGCATTAAGATGCATGGTTTCCAGAGGTCCAATAAATGCGTATCGCATTCCCAATCCATCAGACATCACAAGGTCTAGATCAGTAGGAGATATCACTCCTTCCTAAGTGGCAAAAGTAGAACAGGAAGATAGATTTGTGAATGTTTGGTTTGAATACAAAATTGTCTGCTTTTTGTATATGATAAAAAAAAAAAAAAAAAAGTTATACAAACTATTATACAAACTAAGGCTAGAAATAATAGCTTGCAAACAGAAACACAGCAGAAATGTCCAGGAATGCAACCTTTGTTATGGTTCAGTATAAACACTCACATCTCCAAGACTGCTGTACTTCATAATCCAAATACACTTTGATACATTTTGACAATATCTTAAAGTTTATTAATTAATACACTTCTCATACAATATGCACTGTCTACTCTAGTTTGCCAGATACTCGTTACTTAACAATAATTCATCTACTAAACTGAGCTGTTTATGTTCAGCAATATAATATTTTCTCAGAGAGTTGGAGAACACAGAGCAAACTTGACACTCTTAATAGCACATGACCAAAAGAGTGTCTATCAAATTCAAGTACTATACCAGCCTTTTAAAATAGAGATTTGTTCAACTCTTATGCCTCCCTTCAAATTCTCTTAGTGATGGATTTTTGGGTAGAGTTACAACTGCCAGAATGGGGGTACAGCAGCAGGTATTAATCCTGAGGCCACCTGCAAAAAAGGCTGGGACCAAATACACAGACAAGGCAGCTGCCACTCCCTTCCAGAATACTAACAGAATGCTCAGCCTACTCAGCCTCAACCTGCTCAAGTTCTAAATTCACTGCTAGCCTCACATCTCAGAGCTGGCAGGATAGAGAGCATGCAAAATGAAGCATTTCTACTGTTATAAGTTGAGGACTGCTGATCCACCCACATGGTAGCACTTACAAGAAAGCCAACGCCTCCATCAGGTTAGGACAAGCACATGAAGGCTTGTAAAATAAATGAGTTACAGTTCATTACCTTAACAGATTTACTTGAGAAGAATAATACTTATTTTCTGAGGTTGTTTTCCATCCAAAGATGAATTAACAAAGACTTGTTCAAACCACTTTCCATCAGATAAAGCTTGGTTTCAAGAACTGGTCCTCTTTATTCAGAGAGACATAAAAGCATCTCCTTCTGGTTAAGACGGTGAGAGAGATGCTGAACTCCTTCTAATTTGTCTTCTCACCCTACCTCAAGGTACTCTCCCTTCTCAGTGCCTCTTTCTCCACAAGCACCTTTCAGCTGCAGAATATAAGTACCCATGCGCTTGGCCAAAGACACATCATCTTGTTACATTTCCCTTCACAGGGCCTTATCTGAATGTGCCTTTGTATCACGCAGCAATCAGCTAGAGCTACAGGCATGCAGGACAGCACTCCTGATCTGTTGTAGATGCTGACATCTTAGCTAGACATCTAGGCTCTCTTTGTAATCACTGGGGAGAAGGTAATCAGCATCCTAAAGCAGGCATCTAGAATAGGCGAGTTGTGTCCTAAAAGGCCCTAATTCTCACTGACTGAAAGATAGGGAGCTTGGATGTCAATGTCTATCTGCATTGTAGAAATCACATCTTAAGTGAGCTGAATCCCACCACCCACAGTGTCTTCCTGTGTTCACCACCACCTACTGTTACTTTAAAAGAAAGTTGGAAGCCAAGGACTAACATAACTTCTACAGCTGGCTACAGTCATCAAGTTTCAACATCTGAGGCTTTATTTAAAGCCTTACAGAACCATTCTGTTAGTAGGCATGGCTTCTATCAAAAAAATCATAGAATGGTTTGGCCAGAAGGGACCTCTAAAGGTCACCTATCCTGCCCCTCTGCAGTGACCAGGGACATCCTCAACTAGATCAGGTTACTCAGAGCCTTGTTGAGCCTCACCCTGAGTGTCTCTAGGGATGGGGCCGCAACTACCTCCCTGGGCAACCTGTTCCAGTGCTCCACCACCTTCACAGTAAAGAGCTTGTTTCTAACATCCAGCCTAAATCTACTCTTCTCTAGTTTAAAACCATTTCCCCTTGTCCTGTCACTACAGGCCTTTGTAAACAGTCCCTTTCACACCTTCTTGTAGGCCCCCTTCAGGTACTGGAAGGCTGCTATTAGGTCTCCCCAGAGCCTTCTCTTCTCCAGGCTGAACAACCCCAGCTCCCTCAGCCTGTCTCTGTAGAAGAGTTGTTCCAGCCCTCTGATCATTTTTGTAGCTCTCTGATGGACCCACTCCATCAGATCCATGTCCCTCCTGTACTGAGGGCTCCAGAACTGGACACAGTACTCCAGGTGAGCTCTCACCAGAACAGAGTAAAGTGGCAGAGTCACCTCTCTCAATCTCCTGGCCAAGCTTCTTTTGATGCAGCCCAGAATGTGACTGGCCTTCTGGGCTGCAAGCACACACTGTCTGCTTATGTCCAGCTTCTCATCCAACCAGCACCAAGTCCTTTTCTGCAAGGCCGCTTTCTATCACCTTATCCCCCAGCCTGTATTAATAGTGGGGATTGTTCCAGCCCAGGTGCAGGACCCTGCACTTGGTCTTGTTGAACCTCATGAGATTTATCTGGGCCTATGTCTCCAGCTTGTCCATATTCCTCTGGATGACATCCCATCCCTCTGGCATATCAACACCACCACTCAGTTTGGTATCATCTGCAAACTTGCTGATGGTGCACTCGATCTCGCTGTCTACATCACTGATAAAAGTATTAAACAGTGCAGCTCCCAGTACCAATCCCTGAGGGACACCACTTATCACTGCTCTCCATCTGGACTTTGAGCCATTGACCACTACCCTCTGGATGAGACCATCCAGCCAATTCCTTATCCATTGAATGGTCCAGCCATCAAATCTGTATCTCTCCAACTTGGCGAGTGGGATGCTGAGTGGGACAGTGTCAAAGGCCTTGTGGAAGTCCAGACAGATCACATCCATAGGTCATCCCTTGTCCACTCATGTAGTCACTTTACCATAGAAAGCCACTAGGTTTGTCAGGTAAAAAATAAGTCTGTCTGAATCCCTGTTGCAGGTGGCTTTCAAACTCAATCTTGAAAAGAAAACAGTAATATAGTTATCAAGATATACCCACCATATATGGAACACACAGCTCTGGTAACAATTTAGACATAAAATGGCAGGGATAAGGAAGCATTATTTTCTTCTACTTAAAGGTAAGGCTTAGGCATGGTAAAGTAATTCATCTAGAAGCAGACAGGAAGGTCTGCATAAAGACAGGACTAAACGAAAACCTCAGGCAGCGTTCAGATTACAGACCAGTGTCAGTGTAGCTAACACAGGCACCATACATTATGGGAAAGCTTTTCCCCTGACATGGCAACACAACTTCTCTGAACGACATCAGCAAAGTCAACAAAAGCGCTCTTCTGTTGGGAGTGCTTCATCCAAACAATGAGTTGTGCTGGTAAAGCTGTGCTTGATGAGTAACTTTTTTTTTTCCTGGTTGACATGGATTTGTGGACAAAAGATCAACCACAAGTTCCAGACAAGCATTTGAACCACAGCAGCAGTTAAAAACTGTAAACATAATGTTAAAGAGTTAACAGGCTCTTGAAACACTTCGGAATAATTACAAACTAATTTTCAAATTAGAAACCGATTCATTTCTTTTGACATTCTAGTCCTCAGCTTTGGTACTGACATTTGAAGACCTGGTGCCCTCAGAATCATGAGATGTTTCGCTCTTGGCCTTTTAACTACAGCTGTAATTTTATGGTTACAGCTCCTAAAAGGCAAAAAATGTTGCTACCAGAAGGAAAACATGACTGATCCCTCCAGCTGAGGGTTATCTTATTCTATACATATGAGCTCAACTTCACCTTTTCTTTAAGAGGTGACAAGTCTTTTACTTTTTCTCATCAGAAATGAAAAGCACATAAATGAGAAACAAGTTAGATCATCCTTCCCTAGGGAATAACCCTACTCCCACTTATGTTAAGGAGATCATAAGTTGGTGAAATGATTCAGCAGGGTGGGTGCAAGGTCAGCAAGTTGTCTTCCACAAGGATCGAGGTTTATGCTAAGTGGTAAACAAGAAAGAGTTCCAACCCAGTTTCATTAAGTCTAGGTGTGAAACAATCTTCCCAAGGGGATTTTTTTATCCTCTTCGTCCTGGGTAACCCTTCTTTAAGCCTTGCCCTCGAGCACTTGTCAGAGGGAACAGGAAGTGTGTTAAGAGTTCAACAGAAGATTTTACAGCTACAGAATTAAGATCTTTATTTAAAATAAACTCCACCAAAATCCTTGGTGATCCCAATGGCCAGTCAAAGTTCAAGATCTAGACTAGCATTCAGGATCCTCCACACTTCTTAGGACACCATTTATATACCTCAATCTCATCTTCCTGGTGATTTTAATCTCCTGTGATGCCATGTTATTGTCTTAATGCTCCTTCTATGTTTTATCAGTGCTTCTCACTATGCAAGGACCCTTTTCTCCTTTCCAAAAACATGTGTTCTGCAGTTTCCACCTTTAGGCCCTGACCCAACCTGCTTGGTTTTCATCAACACTTTTTACATCTGTGAGTCACATCCACATTGCAACTTCTGTCATGGACTTGGTTTGTAATCATATTAAATGTGACACAGCCAAAAACTGAATCTTTCTTTTTCTGATATGATCAATTAATTATGTTCTCCTCCTCACTCCAGTCTGTCTACAGAGTTACTTTGGACTCCCCTCCTTCCAAGGCCGTGTATTTTCTTGTCTCCAAATTTGCCATTTAATCCTCTGTATCTCCCAAATCCAGTAATTTTTTTTCTGATTACCACTCCTGTACACATTCACTCTAAGCAGCACTTGCAACACCCTTTTCTTCACTGTCACTTTAATCAAGTCACATCAGTCCACACCCTGATAAGATCTTTTTCCAGTCCTGTCATTTTGAGCATATGACTTTTCTCCTAGATCCCTCTACCAGCTCCAGCTCTTTCCATTTCATCATGGTTGAGAAACATTTTGCCCTACACCCTTCACATCTCCTTGCTTTGCAGGCCTTTATCTTCCTTCTTATACATCACTCTCACTCACCTCACCCTGTAAGAAAAGCTTAGTGCAAATACTATTTTTCTCCCTGGTCCTTTAAACTTCATTTTATGATAACCCCCTTTTATGGGGCTCTGTAATTAGATATTTATCCCTCTACCTTATCTTTGATCATTTGGAAAGTTCCTTTAGATAACACTATAGTACAATTATTAATAATACAGAATTTGTAATTAAAAAGGTCGTGCCAGCATTTAAGGACTGCCAAACTAGTCACCTGGGAGAGGTAAATTAGGGACTGAAGCCAATGCACCTGACTTCTGGGAAAATGAACTAAAGTGGACACACATCCAAACCACAACTGCTTATTTTCCAAAATATTAACAAAAAAGGCAGGGCTGCCCATTATTCTTCATCTTTTACGAAGACTACAAACTAAAAGAAACCCATGTTTAAAGAAAAGGATACGTTACAACAGTATCAGCGGCTTATACAGAGGAAAATACAGACTCTAGAGACACTTACCCTAAAATTCATCACACAAAATATTTCTAGCAAGTTCTTAAAAGCAGATGAAACTCCTAAATTAGATCAGGACTGAAAAACTGTCATGTTCTTTCTCCTCCCTACCTCTGCTGCTCTATTTCATGGCCTCCTGGCAAATTCCAGGTGATCCTTATAGAAAAACAATTCACCAAGAGAAGCTTCCATTCAGTAATCCACAATAAATGAGTCTTAGATGTTCAGAGTAAGGTTTGAGACTTCTGATCTAAAGCGCTGGTGAAACTGTTTCATTGTTATTTTCTGGATAAGTTGACCAAAACTTTACCTTCAGAACAACACAAAAATCAAATTACTTTAGCACTCTTTGCAACCTAATCCCAAGCCACTATAGAATATATAGGCATGGGTAAAAGTACAGCAGTGCACAGGGTGCTTCTCAGGCAAATAAAGGCAACAAGCCTCTGCTCCAAGGAGTTATGAACCAAATCAGATATACCAGGGACCACTGTCAAAGAAGCATGAGAATGTAAATAAATGGTAACAGGGAATAACAAAGAAAACCATTTTGAGATATTCTTCCTGTTATTTGCTACAGATTATTGTAAAGCTTCCAAACTTCTAATGAAAATTTAGGGTTGAGAAGAGAGGAATAAGGATCTTTAACCTCAGCAGCTCACAACACATCTTTTACTATCATCTTACTCAGCTTTGCAGCATTTCTACCAGAGACCTAAGAATTAAAAAACAAAACAAAACAACAAAACCCACACAAAACAAACAAACAAAAAAAAATGACAACAAAAAACCCCAAAACAAACAAGCAAGCAAACAAACCCACACATTAATAAGAAACCTACAAAAATTTCCATCTCACACATGCTATGTGGTCCTACAGAAAGTTCTTGGACACCTAACCTTAAAGAGAGAGAATGGAGTGTTCCCATTCTGCATGTTCATGGAATAAATGTGGAGCATGGGGAGACAGAGATAGCTAATGCAAAAAGTTCCTATCACAAACATCTGCACTGCCAAAGTGCTTGTAATCTGCAAGTCAAAACAATGTTCAAGAAGACATCCTGTCACACAAAAGACTAACTCTAAAGATCCAAAATGAATTCTTTCATATATAGACCGTGGGATCAAGTGCATCCTCAGCAAGTTCACAGAAGACACCAAGTTGAGTGGTGTAGTTGACACACCTGAAGGATGGAATGCCATCCAGAGGGACCTGGACCAAGCATGAGAAGTTGCCCACGTACACCTCAAAAGGCTCAACAAGGCCAAGTGCAAGTTCCTACACATGGGTCAGGACAATCAGTATCAGTATAGGCTAGAGGATGAAGGGATTGAGAGCAGCCCTGTGAAGGACTTGGGGGTACTGGTCAATGAAAAATTGGACATGAGTCAGCAATGTGTGCTCACAGCCCAGAAAACCAACGTACCTTGGGCTGCATCAAAAGCAGCATGACCATTAGGTCAAGTGAGGTGATTCAGCCCCACTACTCCAGTTTGGTGAAACCCCATCTGGAGTACTGTGTCCACCTCTGGAGTCCTCAGCACAGGAGAGACATGGACCTGTTGGCATGGGTGCAGAGGAGGATCATAAAAATGAGGAGGATGGAAAACCTCACCTACGAAGACGGGCTGCAAGAGTTGGGTTGGTCAGCCTGGAAAAAGAGAAGGTTCTGGGGCTTTCCTGTACTTACAAAAGAGCCTATAAGAAAGATGGGGACAGTCTTTTTATCAGGACCTGTTGCAACAGGACAAAGGGAAGTGACGTTAAACTAAAAGAGGGGAGATTTAGACTAGATACAAGGAAGATTTTTTTTTTTTTTTTTACAATGAGGGTGGTGAAACGCTGACACAGGTTGCTCAGAAAGGTGGTAGAAGCCCCCTCACTGGAAACATTCAAGGTTAGCTTGGACAGGGCTTTGAGCAATCTGTTCTGGTTGAACATGTTCCTGCTTGCTGCAGGGGGGCTGGACCAGATGACCTTCAAAAGGTCCCTTCCAACCCAACCCATTCTATGATTCTACCACGGTAGTGCTCTTGCCTCAAAGGGGACCACTTGCTTGAATTCCTTCTTTCAAGCCCATAAATGAATCCACGGCCTTTGCTTCTATGTTCTTGTAAAATCAAGCTTCTGCATCCTTAAATCCACATTCTTAATGAGCCACATGGCCAAAGTTCTTAGCACCCAATTGTATGTCTCTGAAAGAGTTTTCATTTTCCTAGTTTCCTACAAATCAGGATCTCAACCTTCAGGCCTCCTAGCATCTAACCACAAAACAATTAATAGTGTAGTCATCTTAGACAAGAATGTTTTATTAATAAGTCCCTCCTGCTAATTAATATTCATAGTTTATCTTCCACCTCTGGTGCTTAAGGTAATGAAAAACTTTGTTACCAGAAGGAACCAATGTCAGTAAGACTATTTTTAAGGAGCCTCTCAAAGCCTGTGAAGTGGGATGGCTGATGTTTTCAGTATTTTAACCCTCCAAAGGATGGACTCAAAAGTGACTTAAAAATCAGAAGTTTTCCCCACTTTGAAAGTGGAAAACACCAGAAGAACGTGACTCGTAATAAAAATTACTAAGTTGGCAGCAAAGCAGTAGAAACACAAACTGCCTCAGGCCCTCGGCTCTCGCTTATATGCAGTGATTCTCCTCTCTTCAAAGGCAGTGTGCAGCCTTAAGTCACACAGCTTAAACTATACACCTTTGTAGCTGCTATTTGTCCAGGCTTTTGGAATAGAAATAGAGCCATCAAAGTTGCTCAGTTTAAATGTATATTTGCCTGAAATGCAACAAAATTATACAAAACCAGAACAACTCAAGAAAATTTGATGATACACAACAAAAACATTTTCATTATCTGTTAGTATTTTAAGCATCATTTTGTTACTGTTCACATACCATCACCCACACAAAAGTATCCCTCATGCAGGTTTGTACTAAAAGTTCACTTCAGATCAGTATCTCTTATCCAACAGTAGCCCATGAAGTGTTCTTACACTCTTTCCATAAGCAAAGACCAAGTAGAGTAATAACTTCCAATGGTGTGTACTGCCTCAGCTTCCAAAGTCCAGTCTTTAAGACCTCAAAAGCTGGAGGTTGCTTCTGCATGGTCTTCCTCTAACATGAATGTCCCTAAGTGTTCCCTGAACCCATTAATATTTTTAGCATCCTAAGTTTCTATGGCAACAACTTCCACAATTCAGTTGATGCCTCTCAGAGACGTGCAAGAATCCTACTAGAATTTTTGAAGCATTACTTCCCTGGATACCTTTGCTAACCAAGGGTACTGTATCAATATGCCTACACATTATGAGGCTTACTGGTCCACAGTTTCCTCAATGACTCATTGAATTCTTAAAAGAACTAAGGTGTAAATTCTGCTTTCCTTTTCTGCAATATTATGCTAATTGGTGGGTAAAAAGGTGCTTATATCAGTATTTCATCAACTTCATATTTGAGTTTTGGGATTCTTAGATAAGTTCCCTTTCTCCTTCACAGTCTGTCATTACTCATTTAAACTTTCCTCCTCCAAAAATCTTGTCCTTAGCACTTCCTGTTCTACAGCAGATCCCTTCATTTCAAGGAAAGGTTACAGCATGGAAACCTTAACAGTGAACATTGCAGTTCAGCTTTTTCCCCCATGGACTTACCTTCTTTGTTCACATTTTTTAGTAACAGTTTTTTTACATTTTTGTTCACTATCTTTTCACCACCAGTGTTATTATGGTTTCAAAACTAATTTAGAGGTTACTATCTTTTCTGTTCTGTCTCTTTCAATGTGACTACAGTTTTCTGAAGGTGTTTTTCTTGTCATACAGTTAAGACTTTGTATTAACTTTTTTAATAACAGAAACTTTTTCTTTAATGTAAAGAAATATCTCCAGTGGATCAGTTCCTTCCTAACAACATTGTTTTACTTATTATTATTCACCACCTCCTTTATATTGTTGCATTGTGTTGCTAGTGGAAGCTAACTACAGGTAAGCAGAATCAGTTCAGCGACTCTGCTTGGAAGAAATATAGTTGCTTTGTGATTACAATATGTCAACATTACTTTAGTTTTAAGATCTTTACCTGTATTCGTATGCATGGTTGTTTTGAACAGCTTGAAAAATCAAAACACTTGGTGTGACAAAAAGTAAGCCCTGCTCAAGCCCAAATGAATTTCTTCTCTACAAAACATCAACAGACTCCTAATTCAGCTCCTCCTGATGAAAGATCAGGCTTTGCAGCACAGAACCAGTAACTGTGGGAAAAGCTAAGGGGCACAAACAAATGATTCTCAGCTAGAAACTGAATGGGCAGCAGGAGGAGAAATCTGTCTTTACCTGCAAGTATTAAATAACCACTGAACCTATGAGTGCAATTCCTGAAAGGAACCATTTAAAATATTATTTTCATAACCACTGTACAGTAGGCCAGCAACATTCAGAAAACAACAGGAAATGAGACAATCTAGAAAAAAGAAAAATTAGTATTTTGAAATCTGTGCTTTTAACGTTGTTCTTTTGATTGCCCTGAAAATGACAGTATCCTGAAAAGAAAGCAGGATAAAGGGTGGTTGTTATGATCATTTTACTTTGGTTTTGCCAGTTTTTGCTATTTAAAACTGACATCACTTCTTACTGGTTTTAATTTACATTTTAATACAGATTTCATGTCCGTAAGGGACAGTTTAACAAAGAGGACATACATTCATACACAATCTTGCCTGTCACATCTGCAAAACTGGTAGTGTGTGTATAGAAATAGAGGGAAAAAAACTCCAAAACACAACCAACAAAAACCCAACAAACCTACACCCACAAGTCTCCAGGCTTCACTTATCACTGCATACTGGAGACGATTCAGAACAAACCCTTCAATTTCTCTGTTCAGTTTGACAGGAGATTGACCAATCTTCTTCATCAGGGCGTATGTTCTCTCTGTAGTAGAAGGATCCGTTTCTGGATGAGGAACAATTTCAACCAGTGGCACAAAGTAAGGTGGATTTACCTCAAGAAGAAACACAAAAGAAGAATGTTAGCTGTCGTCAGATTAACAGAATAAGTTAATGTAATGCATCTTTATAGCTTGTTACTAGCATAAATAATTTTCCGGTGAATACAGTAAGCCTGATAATCAGACCCTGAAAGATTTCACTAATCCAGTAAGAGCTGATGTATTCATTAAAAAAATAAATAAACCCCACCACCACCACCAAACCAACCAAACCCCCCCCAAAAAAAACACCAAAAGCCACAGAACAAAAAAACCAAAGCACCACCACAAAAAAAACTCAAAAAAACCCAACTAAACAAAAAAAACAAAACAAAACAAAAAACCACCCAAAAAAAACCCCAAACAAACAACACTCAAAGAAAAAAATTGAAAAATCCTTCATTAAAACTACCACTTTTTAACCCCAGCAAAGTTCATGGAGCTACACTAAAGATCAACACACTCAAAATAGTACTAGGAAACTTTACACTGACTTGAGTAATTGATGTTTTCTCAATATTCAGGCTGTTTGTTGTTGTAAGCCCTATGGTCACCACCTTTCTTTCCAAATGAAGCTATGCATTGTCTTTTAGATATTCAGGATCTTTGTAACAAAATTATTGCTAAACACTACCTGTTAAGATGTAACGCTTCATTAATAACCTGGTACTGGCCCAAGCCTGTAGATACATGCTAAACACAGTAACAGATATCATGTAAAACATCCTTTTAAAAAAAAATACAGAACAGCGTACCTTCAAACACTGTACCTACTTTAAAAATAAAAATAAAGTTACTTGTCCCCGACTCTTCCAAAATGTAATTTCTCATCAAGTCAAGACCTTTGTGCAACATATTTTTGAAGTAATAATCAAAAACTTCTAAAGATCATCCTACAAACAGCTAAAAGTTCTTAAGATCATAGTGTTAGAGGCAGTAACACAGACTGCATGCTCCTTCCAAAAGCTGCAGTCCATCAGCCATATTCTTAAGATGTTAAACTCAGCTCTTGGTCTAGTTCCCAGATAACAGAAGGAGCTAACATACGGTAAATTACTACCAGAAGTAACATGGACATTTAAAGGATGGCAAGTACATACTGATTCTTTCACCATGCTCCCTTACAAACTGCCCTTAACTATGCTCACATAAATGCAAGCATAGGACTTAGGCACAGCAGCCTGCAAGCAAGTCTTTCCTCTCTGCATGTTTTTCTCAGTATACTGTAGGGTCTGACCAACGCATAACCTGAGGTAGGTTACATCTGCTCCAACTGCTGATGTAACACACTCCATTCCCTTTAAAGTTCCTTGTCTTCCAACATAACCTTTCCCACATCAGTCTCTTAGGCAGTGCCACCATCAACACTGAGAATGGCACGATGGCCACCATCACAAGTATGGTGCCAGGCAATTCAGCAAGACCCAAAACACTGCAAGCACCAAGATGTGCTTTGAAGGCTTTTCTAACCTTTAAGTATATCACAGCTTCCATCAGGATGAGGACAAGTTGATTGTTGAGAGAGACTGAGGCTGTTATAAACTTCTTCCAAGATTAGCGTTGACAGTCATCTTATTGAAATATTCCCTTTCCTGAACTTGGCACAGGGAGTATGCATGTGTGTACATGAACACACTCGGGAGACTTCGGAAGACAATTTTTTATGAGTGAGATAATAGATGCTGGTAAAAACTAAAAGTGTTAGAACATGGAATTGGGGGTGGGGAAAGGTTTCTAACAATGAGAAGCCTTTCTTCAGGGTGCAGAAGAGCTTACCTTACTCAGCCTAACAAAATGGAAGCCAAGAAAGGATATGACAAAGGAAACGCAGAGTAATAATTAAGCTACACAAAAACTGCCAACAAACATCAAATTAATTTTAATGGGCTGTTAATAAGATTGGAACAAAAATCAGAAGACAGAAGCAATATCAAACAGGAGCAGTGAAGTTAAAAAAATTAAAATGTAACAGAATCTAATACATTTTTAAGGTAATGTGATTACAGTTTCTTGTACAGCAAGGGACTTCACTCAGTGGCACAGTCTCCTGAAGCTCCACATTTCCATGTGCATGACCTAGCAGGTGCATACAGTACATGAGAAATTAACTACTCTGCAGAAGACTGATACACTGCCTGGACCTGCTTCCAGGGAACAGCTGTACCTACAAGTATGTACACTTCTATCAGACAGTTCTGCTATGTGATTTTTTTTTTTTTTTTTCCTATTTACTGAATCTATTGCTGTGTTAAGAAAAGGGATGAGCTGCTTCTGCCCTTTGGGCATTCATTTCATTTATCCTCAGCATGCTCACCTCTATTTTAGAATTTTAGCTTTTAATTTTTCTGGTATATTAAATTCCACACTTCTTCTTTTCACAGTGTCTTCCAGAACTGCTTGCTTTCTGCAGCCACCAATCCCCATGTCCTACTGTCATGTTCAAGATGGTAGTAAGGCCATAGTTAAAACAAACAAACAAAAAAAACCAAACACCAAAACCAAAGCAATGCTTCCTGATATAATAGATGCAGAAAGGCCCCTGGAAGAGTACACTGGCTCACAGCTTCTCCAGTACACTCCTCTTTGAGTGAAGCTGAAATTACTAAGAAAACAGTCTCAGCTGGATTGCCAAACCATTTCAGCACAATTAGACATTTTAAGGCACACCAGAGTATTTGCTTTGGAAGATTCATATATCCTTACAACAGCAACCCAGAAAATGTTTATGCAGGGACCTGCTACCTTTCCAGATCTGATAAAGACTGCTTTCAGAAGTGGCTCCTACAAAGACTGCAGCTCAGACTAAACAAGTCAACTGGTACAGACCAATTTGGGAAAACAGTAAGAAAGAGTAATGTAAAAATCAAAGACTAACAAACAGTCAGAGACTAGGCAGAAGCCCAAAAACTGGTTAAAAAATAAAATAAAATAAAAAAATAATAGCCATAGTTACTTAATACAGAAGTCTAGAAAAGATGTTATCTCTTCTTTTGCACTACAGAAAGTTACAAACCTGGACACATGAGGTAAGGAACTACTGAATTTTAGACAGAGAAATGCTAAACCTAGGCACAGACATGTATTCTGAAGTTAGATTTTTTTTTTTTTCCCCCCTAAGGATTGAAAAGTACACCAAAAGAAACCAATCCTTTTGTCCCTTTTGCTTACCAGTCACCCCAAGGCACAGTGGTGGTGGAGGGGAGTCAGAAAGGGACTGACCACATGCTTTGACACTGCAGCATTAGGCTACAGTACCTGTAGAGGCATTAGAGTAGGGTTGTATTCTGATGTTCACACTGCCACTTTTGAGCATTCCCAGGGAACTTAACACCCTGAGGGCTGCTCTGGAGAGACAACATGTAGTTACCAAGTTGCAGACAGCAGAGCAGTACCTTTATCCAGATACTGCAAACCCTGGTAACAATGGTCCTCCTAACTGATCTGTCAACATTAGGCTATTCAGTAACTATTGAGTAGTGGAAAACAGAAGCAGTAAGAATATCTCCCAGTGATCAAGACAAAAATGCTCCTCCATGATGAGGACAGACGTGATGAACTGCTGTCTGGCAGCCCCACACAGACCTCAACAGAGGCTCATGGGTGCCTTTCAGCATTCTGAGGTTCTGCTGCCACCTCTAGTCATGCCACTTCTGCATCACTGCCCCATTCCAGCCAGTCACAAAGCATAGAAATTCAGCTCCAAGTACAATTTGTTCCATTCCATCCACTTGCTTTTCCTATTCAGGTATACTGCTTCCACTCCAGAAATCTAAAGAAACCAAAGCCAAAAGCTTCTATTTTTCATCAGTATAACCTGACAAGCACATGTAGCTCACTGAGCAGATCCTTACTGTGACCCAACAGCAGCTGAAAATGGACACTAGAAAAGACTAACAATGCCACAAGAAGAAACTAGGGCATTTTACAGGTTTGTCTTCAAAACAAAGAATTCCTACATTTTTAAGAGCCAGTAGTTTGAGTAACACACAACAACATGAGTGCAACAGCTTACACAGAACCTATCTCAAGCTAACATTATGAACCATGCATACATCCTCTCAATTTAGTAGGTGCTGCTGCTCACAAAATGACCAAACTACAGCTCTTCTGATAAGTCAGAACACTGATGATAGCACACAAGCACTTCAAATATCCTTCTATATCTCTTGGTCTGCAGGGAGGGGTTTGGGATGCAGTTTAGTTAAACATCTGTTCTACTTACTACTACCACAAAAACAAAACATGCCATCATACTTACAGGATGTGACACGATACACTGCTTAACATGTTTAAGGCCAGTAAACAGTTTGCTGGGTAAGAGACATGAGGTCGAGCTGCTCAAGATAACATTGTCATCAACAATAAGATCTAACTGACTGAAAATCTTCTTTTTTAGTTCCAGGTTCTCTGGAGTACATTCCTAGAATAGAAACAAAAACCAGTATTAGAAGTCTTCTTGTTTAACAGTATTGATCCATATATTTCAGACTTCACTGATCCAACCTTGACACAAACCATAAGTTTTAATTAGCATAGATATACCAGTGAGCCATAACACAAAAATACCTTCCCACATATAAAGAAATGGAAAGCTCAAGAGTTTCGCTATAGCAGAAGATGGACCACTACACACTGCAGGAGATTAACACAAAACAGCTGATTCTGCTTTGTTTAAACCATAGGCTTTTTACTCATGCAGTGATAACACAGTATGGAACAATAAGATCTGGGCTCCACTTTTTTAAGAGAATCTCACATAATAGAAGTCAGTTTTCTTTCTCAGACAAGGTGGAAACAAATATGTGTATCTCAGAAGAAGACAAATTTAAAATTTCCAGAGCTATGGCAGAAGATTCCAAAGTACAGTTCTGGAACCTGCATTGTAACACCTCTTGGTGACCCTCACACTTAAAAAGGCTGAATATCTCCATTCATTTCAATTCTGAGAAAAATTTCTGCAGTAGAATGCAGGATATCAACTTCTCATTAAGCATGTACAGCTCTGCAGTTTTGTGTGAAATTTCACACATATGAGCCAAGAGCCACAATCTACAGTCACTAGAATTTCAAAGTTATACCCAGGAGCTGCCTGAAGGAGAGCATGCACAAGTCTACCAGGCTGGGAACAATGAGGACATGGAAGAATAACTACAGTGGATCCCACAATCAACAGGAAAGACTTAAGTCTACAAGAAGAAAACAGAGGAACAAAGCCCACTTTGTTGTTGTTGGTTTTGAGAGGGGGGGAAAAAAAAAAAAAAAAAAAAAAATCCAAACAGGATCTCAACCTTGTAAAACCTCAGCTTTCCCTTTAAAAGGCATAGAAAATACTTGCTCTTTTACAACTCCAACTTTCTTCCACCTGTCAGTACCTCATTCTGTCCTTCCTGTTACGCTGAACTACACATGAAGGCAAGGGAAAAAGCTATACATTTAATATAATCCAAAATTTACATTTAATACCTGCAGCTTCAGACAAACTCTGTGTGATGAATATCCAGGGCCAGAGTTTTTAACCTATCAAATGGGTTAAAAGTAACTTCCAAGTCTTAAAAAGTAAGAAAATTGCACAGAACAGTACTAGAAGTTTCATGATGCAGAAGAGATAAACAGGGTCATTTAAGAACTCCAGATAGAGCCCAAAGTAATAAACAACCTTATCAAAACAAAATGATACTCTGCTTATAATTCCAAGATCCCTGCCTGTTGGTTAAGTTTAAATAGTTTCTTTTAGGAAAGCCAAAGATGAAGAGAACTTTGCAGATACTGTTCAAGCTAATAAAGAGAGTTACTCTGAATAGGTTTATTGTGAACTTGAAACCCTAAGCCTCCTCTCACATCAGATGATATTCAAAAAGGCAAACTCAAATCTGCTGGAAACTCAAACCTGCTAGTTACGTAAGGTTTCTGAATGGGCCATTTGCTTGAAGTTTCTTGTATAGTGTCACAATTGTATTCAGACTGTTGGACCACTGCAATAAAGTTTCTGTCCTTGTCAAGGATGTAATTATTTTCTCAGAGACACCAATTCCCTGAAGAACAGGGGGAAAAATAAGCTTTAAACGATCCATTAAAAGGAACCTCACTTGCTGTCATTTACAGAGCCTGCAAAGGTCTGAAGTTATTCTGTTTACCCTGAGAACTAGAAGATCAAACAGTGAGCAGATAAGATATGGTTTTAAAGCTACCACAGTCTCTCTCAAAGAATCAGTGCAAAAATGTTAGCATACACCTCCATGCATTTTAAGTGACACTGTATATTTCTGTGCCCTTTTTGTAGAGAAGATCATGCTTCTCATTTGCACTGAACAGTACACCTTTATTCCAAGGCTGGAGCACCTGAATGCAGTTGCTGCTAATCTGACTTTAAACTTTATTAGAATTTTTTTTTTTTTTAACAGCCTGATCAAAACATGACAGTTGTTGATTTTTAAAAACAACCTCCTGGAAGACTTGTATTGAATGAAAGGCTTAAAGGTTAGTAGGCATTATACTATTCAAATACATGTTCAGAGGACACATAGCAGTTACTTGATCAGCCCATGAACTCTTAAAGAACTACACAAAGTTAAACACATACTAGACTCTCTCCCTAGCAGACAACACTGATACTCAGATAAGGTGATTGAGGTCTAGCTGCCCCTAAGCAAAAAGTTGCATTCATATGACACAACCCCTTGAATGCCAGTACATGGAAAGCTATGGAGTTTTAGCTGTTTAAATCCAGTGTCTTTGTGGTTTTGCAGAGGCCTTTCCAACCATGCTATCCACTATCTGTGCTCCCACGTATGTCCATGCTCATTTAAGTGCACAGCTTCATGTACCTATATTTAAATGCTGGGATCTACACAAGTTCTTTTTGTCCATTCTCAGATACATCAAGGTAGCAACTCATCTGTAGCACCTTCTATGAAAACACTTTTCAAAACGCTATCTTGCAAAATATCTTCTCCTTACACCAGGAATGGGAATCACTGCCAAGGCTGTGGATCTATTAGCAATGGGAAGTAAAATAAAGCATGGTCTGAAGTAAAGCACTGCAACACAGTGGTATAGTCCTAAAATCAGCGGTCTTGTCCTAGACAAGCATGGCAGTATAAAATGAAAGCCAAACATGTAAACTGCCATGGTCAAAGATTAGCAAGCATTCAGCAAACAGAAAAACACCTTCTGTAAGAGCATCTGGAGGTGCTGTCACAGGGAGCGCTATCGAGCTCTCTCAATAGCAAGTACAGATGCTGATGGCAGTCACCAAGCATAAGGCATTGCTGAATAAAGAAGCTTGAGTGCCACAGCTGCACAATGGTGAGTTTGCACCTCTTGACTAGATACTGGCTGCCGCATATTCAAAACATAATCAAGAAAATATTTCTTCCCTGTCAACCTTCAAAGAAAGATTTATGATAATGTAAATTCCTGCAAATGAAAATAGATCAATCTTGAACTCTTCTAGACTCCTATTCATTCCAGGACTGTATCCCATGCCATGGGATTCTTCCAGATATTGGCCTGAACAGGACAAAGTTTTTCCCCTGAAGTCCAGGGCTGTGATCCCACTTGCTTCTATCAGAATATCAATTTTGCTTCTGATATTATTATTAACCTTTATGATTTAGCTCAACTATCTACAATTCTTCATGCATGAAATAGGTCTGGTAATCTCACAAAATTCAAAATTATTACCTAATTCAAATATGCAAGTACTTGACTGCAAGTATTTTGGACTTCTTCTATCATGCTCCCCCCCCAAAATGGTGAAGTAGTTTTAGATGCTTATTTTGAGACACTTTAAAGACCGATAGATAGCATGTGGATGGATATACCACTATACCAGGATGTTAATTAAGACAAGATCCCAAATAAAAATATATAGACTGATAACTGATATAATTATGTTAGAGCATGTCTAAAACCAGAGCCCCCAGCAGCTAGAGTTACAGGGAAAGCAGCTGGGAGCACCACACCAGGGTGGTGAGGTTAAGCAGGACTGACCCTGAAACACTTCAGAGGAGATGCAGGAACCCAAACTACATGGGATACACACAAGGCAACAGAAACTCATCAGGCTGGTTGCCCCTTGTCCCCCTGCAGATATTCACTCCACATACCTGGTACACAACTTCCTCCAAAATGTTTTTAAGCACATAATTAACAAAAATCTGTTTTGGTGACAAAAAGCTCCTTAGATGTAAAATTACTCTAGTTAGCCCAAAGTTATTAAAAAAATATAAATAAAATGGCACCAGGGCTTCAGTTACAGACTTTCTAAGGGGTAGGTATGCATTGTAGTAAAACACATAACAGAGGCGCAGAGAAGGAATCACATCACATGCGGACTTTAAGAACAGGTTAACCCCTTTTGGCAGGCAGTCGTCTAGGTATAGAACCATAGAATGCCCCGTGTTGGAAGGGACCTCCAAAGGTCATCTAGTCCAACTCCTTGCAGTAAGCAGGGACATCCTCAGCTAGATCAGGTTGCTCAAAGCCTCGTCAAACCTGACCTTGCATTATATCAGGGATGGGACCTCCGTCATCTCCTTGGGTAACCTATATGACCTATATGATCCTGTCTTGGGCAGGGGTTGGACTAACTAACCTGTGAAGTCCCTTTCAGCCTGATTTTGGCTTACTCTGTAGTTGGTAGGGTAGCAAAGGTAAAGGTGAATCTTCTGATAAATGTGGGGTCTTCTCATATGCTGTTCTGCTGAGGAGTGGAGGACTAGAGAGGGCAGGCAAAGAACACCCTGTATGAGTTTAACTCTGATTTGTAGGGTTTGAACTTGTGAAAATATAGTTATCAAAGTGTCTTACAGCAAATCTGTAAGTGTCTGGCTTTTGGAACAGTGTTAAGTTCATATGCAGAATAGGTTTAATAGAATTCAAAACCATCAACTAAATTATGGTAGATGAGTGAGCTTATTATAGAGCAGTGGTAAAAACATCAATTAAAATGCCAGTACTTTCAGGCTCATCTATTAAACAAAACAACAAAACTTTAAACAAAACAAAACCAACAACCAAAAACCAAACAAACAACAAACCCACAAACAAACAAAACCCAACAACCAAAACCAACCCAAACCAATGAAAAACCAACCAAATATCAATTTAGGGCTATAATTCACTTTAAATCTGAAGTGATAAATTCTTAATTGTCTTGAATTTATGATCTCATGCCAGTGTGAAATTTGATGCTTCTTAAATAATTGTCCCTTCAGTGTCATGAAAGCCTTTCTACCACACAATACTGTACAAGTAAATAACACTTTGGTGAGGTGAAATCCAGCATTCAGATGGAAAAATTTTGTACTTTCCTGCAGTTCAGAAACATAACCCGCTAAGGAACTGGAGCAATAAAAATATCGAATTACTGCCATTTTATACTCTTCAGAATAAATGACTGAATTACACTTTGCCAAATACAAAATGGGATTTGAGGAAGTACTTCCAGATTTGGGAGGGTTCGAGGGGATTGTGCTGGAGTTTTGTTCCTGTTTAAAGCATACACAATCAACAAAGGCAAGTTTTGCTTCATCTAGTGTCAGTATCATGCCATGCAGAGATCCACCTTTTTCCATGATGTTCATATGCCCTACAAAGCTTTCAAACAGACAGACAGACAAGCTTAATGAGGCTGCTACAGAAGAAATGAAGATATTCTGTTCCCTGAGGGAAGGGCAGTAAGATCTCAAATAGGTTGATTGACATCCTCCTCCCCACATCTTTTCTCAAAGGATCGGATCACCTATGTTTTCTTCTACTGTGATCCCATCCACCCAAAAAAATAGGGGAAGTGACCTAAGAAAGGCAATGGAAATACAATAGGGCCCTAGAAAAGAGACCAGTGAGCACTGAAGGAGAAACTGAAAAGCAAGATTAACTGCTGGGCAGGATGACAGCTATGGCAGTGACTACCTCCTGTTATGGGGACCAAAGCCATATTGAAGTCTGAAATGGTAGACAAAACCAGTTGTTATACATGCAGGATAGAGAGGGAGCAAACGTTAGGAAGTTTGATAGGACAAAAGCTTACTCAGCAGCAGCATGACAGCAGACACTGGTGAGCTGCTTACCCAAACATCACCTTTCAGTTCAATTCAAACACTGATTTCATAAAGTATTTTACATCAACTCTTTGAGATCAGACTGTTTCAAACCCTAAAATCAGAAAAATATGGCAAATAAGATCATATGCTTAAAAACAGCTGCCTCAGAAGCCAAAGCATAATTTCTGATGCCTCAGGTCAGTGTTTAAGGTAAGCAGGGTAAAACCAAGCCTAAGCTTATATTTACCCAGATGAGAGCAAACAGACTCATGTTTGTCTGTTCAGTGCTCAGACCTGACCAGTGACCAGTTGTCAAGGTTTAGGATCTGGGCAGCCCACTAGACTTGTAACAGATGCTCTCTGTTAACTCCCCTTCCCCCCCAAAGGGAAAGAGAAAGGTAATAAGGAAGAGACACTTACTGATCAGAAAACTAGAGAAGCTTTAATGAAAAAAATAAAATGGCATATATACAAACATATACAAAAACAGTATTGAACCCAACTCCCCAATAGCAATTACATCACTGTCAACATTAATGCTGTGAAGAAGGCACCAGGGAAGTCGCAGACTGGACTCAGTGCAGACAGGAATGAGGTTCAGGAATACAGGTATCAAAGGTAGAAAGGACATAGTCTTCCTCAGATACTGGCCATTGAAGAAAGTGCTCAAATCCCTCAGCTTTATATTGAACATGATGTATATAGGATGGAATCCCTCACTGGTCAGTTTGGGGTCACCTGCCCTGTCCACTCCTCCCTGTAGGTGCGGCCTTTTACCTTCTGCACCCCCAATGTGGTACTCAAGATTTAGCAGTGACCTTGGTCTGCACACCAGTCCCTGGCAGTAACTCTAAACATCAAGCATTATCACTGCCAGAAGCAGACACTGCCTGTGAAGACATGCCATTCCTTCAGAAAAGTGCAGCTAGTTAGAAGAGACTCAACTGAAAAGTAAAGTCACTGAAAGGAATTGTTCTAACTCAAACCAGGACAACAGTCCAGAAAAAGCTGTGTTACTGCAATGCTTGCACACTCTGCCTTCCAGAAGCTTTGTATTTACAGAAGTATGTAATTAACACATTTTCCAAACCAGGATGGTCATCCATCCTATGAGCTGTCTTCAGATATTCTCACAACCTCAGAAGCAAAAGGGTTCTTAAAAACCCTGTGTTCCATCCCACAGCATAACTGACAGGTTCAGAGATGACCTCTCAGCCACCCTCCATGCCCCAACTTCAAACAGCCCAGCCAGGCCTTGCAACTCACAAGTGTACACAGCAGCTCAAGTCAAGAATAAGATCTTAGCAACAGTTAGTCATCTTATCCTCCTCCAAGAGCTATTAAACTTTATTTTTCTGTTATTAAATTGCTCCAAAGCAAAGCATTTAAAAAGGTATGTTTTTTACCAGCATTGTCATAAGAGATCATACAAGTGCTGAACTGATTTCAGCTATTCAGCTTTTATTACTCAGCAACTAGACACACATCCAATGAAATCTGGTTTTAATACTGAAAGGAGCACTAGTAAGCTTAGTACCCAATAGTCACATAAGGGCAAAAGACAGAAGCCATTATATTTATGCAGAAAAGTTAAGAGCACAACATTAAGAAACATTTACCTCACCCACGACAGTTCCACACCAGGGACACTGTAGTACAAATGTATCCATTAATTTGAATCCATGGAGTTTTCAGCTAATAGGAAAGTTATTTCAGAATCTTGCTGTGCATATTCACCTAAATGCTATAGGTTAGGCTATGTACTAAGTAGCGTAGGAGAGCTCCAAGACATGAAACTGCACCACTTCCATCATTTTCTCAGTGAATACTCAAGTTTCAGAGCAAAAAGCAGACTGATTGACTTCTGAAGTTTATGCAAAGCACACCAGTCAAGATAAGTTACTTCATAAAAGTGCCTAGGGTAGAGAATACATATGCATCATTATCAATAATATGCATCATTATCAATAATATGCATCATTATCAATAATATGCATCATTATCAATAATATGCATCATTATCAATAATATGCATCAAGGCATTCATTGCTTTTAGATGTTCATGACATTACTGTTCTGAATTTTCTTCTTACTCAATCCTATTATTATTTTATTAGTCCTATTATTATTTCTTGCATCTTTTTCACTTTTATATCTTAACTAATATTGTTTAATAAGTCCCGATTTTTAATGCTTCATCCCATTTGTTTTAAGTTATGCTCCATGAAAACAGCACAGAAGGCAACAATTTGCAGAATTCATTCAAGGAGTGCAAACATCAAGGAGATTTTTAAAGCTAGAAGTGGATTTACTCTTGTAAAAAAGCCAAATTTGAAAAGAAGTTAAGATTTAACCAACTGAAAGCTAGGGTAAAGAAATGCAATTCTCATGGAAGTCTTCTGACAAGTTAATCAGTAGGTTATATCATTAAGCAAGAGAAAAGGGGGGGGGGGGAAGAGTTCTCTATATTCAAATAACATTAATGTAACTGATGTGTTTGGTTTCTTTGTTTTTTTGTTTTTGTTTTGTTTTTTTAAGTAACTAAAAATCAGTACACTTCCACTTCTCAGTTACAACTAGTCAATTTTGTTCTTCCAGGTTCACACCTGTACTAGGCAATGTATCTGAAGTTTAATATGGTTCAGCCAGAAAGTACTCTGTTCATTGGTAAAATAAGGCTGCAAGACTAGAATTAAGATTCTTTTGTATCTATTCTGTCCCCCTTCCAAGAGCAAATTAAAGACAAGTTCAAATAACTTGCCCACTTGATATTTTGTGCTTGATAACACTTTATATCCAACCAAAAATTGATGCTATGGTTTGAAACTGGTGAGTTGATGTGAGTATTGCCAACAATGTTTCATGCATATGTTTTGTTTCCCATGGGAATACTGCAGCTGTTTAATTTATTTTTATTTATATGCTAAACAACTACATGTTAAGAGACATCAAAAGGGCTAAGGGAACATAAATGACATGTAGCTGATGCAGATGGTGTGAATGGCCAGGAATCTCGCAACAAAAAAATAACAAAAGCTTTCAAGAAAGTCAGCTGGTCACATGCGAGATAAAAAGTCCTTTCATAGACAGTAACTAGTAAAGAGATAGAAGCAGAAGGCAGGAAGAACAGTCAGTTCTTACTCAGTGGAAGATGCTGACCAATGCTGTTTGACAAACATCTGTGCCCTTTATTGTATCTATTGATAAACAACCTAAAAGTTAGCTCATGAAACTAAGTTGGTCACCATCATTACAACCACAAACATTTGCAGGAGGACTTTACAGGACTGAGTGACTACACAAGAAATTTGCAGATTCAACTCAGTAGAGACAGGGAATACATATGTGAAAACAATGATATGAACTGACAAGCTCTAAGCTCACTACTGATGGAGTAAAATATTTTGGTAATAGTGTATAGTTTCATGACCTGAAGAAAAGCAAGTGAATACAAAATAGTAGATACCACTATAAAAATTTGTAGTCCATCCACAATCTGACTCTTGTGTGAGGCTTTACTTTACCTCCCATTCTCTCCACCTCACCAACCTGGGAGGAAGAAATGGTCAATGGCAAATGGCAATCTGTCCTGTTTCCCTTCAATTTGTTATTTGGGATGTGTTGCAGCTAAGCAGACTGTGAAATTTACAGGGTGAAAAAGTATAAATTGTAAAGTCTTGCGTGCAGTGCACGTACATGTGGAATCGGTTAATGGTACAACACTGGAATAATACTGGAGACCACATAGTGTAAAAAGATGCTGTCTAATGCAAACTCATTCATACTTTATTCCAGAAACGGTTTATGATTTACCTGTTCCCTGAGCTAAAGGCCATACGAATAGTTAAGCAGCCACAGACTACCAGATTCAGAAACTCAGCTTGTTTCCCCATTTCAACTTCACAGCACACATTCCGGCTCTACTTATCAACCATGTTTTAAGTACTCTAACACTGTGAGACAGCTGCTTTTGGCTACAGCACTCCCTCACAGTCAGGATAGAAATCAGCCCTGGGCATAGCCATATTCCCTGATTCTCTAGGTACATGGAGAGGAAGAAACATATTTTAGTCCGAGCACTAGTATGTGCTGTGTTCCCTGATAACCTCCCACACACCCTCCCCTTACATTCATCTAACAGGTACGGTCTTTGTCACTCATGGAGATCAGCAACTGTCTCTCAGTTTACCTGCCAGCCTCTTCCAACATAATCCAGAAGAAACTTGCAAGGACTCTTGAGGAGCAAATCCTGCAGAAGAAGCCTATCTCCCACATCAGGATACTAGGTTGGAAAGAACCTCAATTTTAACAAGTACAACTATCCTTGTGGGGTCAGGATGTTGAACTCTCCACTGCCCACCTGCTGCACAGCGCAGCTCTTGATCAACTTTCTGAACCGTCTGCTGCAAGTTGTCAAATCTTTGCTTACCTGAATGAAAGTAGCACCCTCTACTGCTGCCTTCAGGTCTGTACAGACGCTAATGAGAGCCAACTGCTGCTCCGCACTAGAGGCTCCTTTCAGGAATCCCGATTCCTCCAGCTCTTTCATTTGTTTGCTGGCAGAAACAACGTACACATTTAAGTTCTTGATCATTGTTAAGCCACGAGTTTTTTACAAAGCTTCTTAACAAACCAGTAGTACTATGGTATTTTCCACTGTAGATGTTTACACTCAAAAACATAAAGGTTGATTTTAGTCATCACTCTTTGCTCCTCCATTTTCTAACACTTCTATTTTTACTTCTCTTCAAGCATGGACAGCTCTAAGACCTCCTCCTAGATGTTAGCTTGTCACCACCTCAAACCATTTTCACTGGTGCAGGATCAGCAAGAGTTTTTCTACTCAGAATTTCACGGGAAGAGAGGTCTCTATTATACTTCAGCAAGATTTACAAGCAACAGTTCCTTTGTTAAGAAACCTCCACCTAGGAACACTTTAACTGTACAGGAATAAATACTTTAAAAATAAAATGTATTAAATTAATGTAAATGCTTTTATTAAAGTCTTTCCTAAAAAAAATCCCAAACCACTACACAGGTAATGACTACAGATCAAGTGTCAAAAATTCAACTAGTTAATATACTGAGCGGCCAGAGCTTGAAATGATTGTTCAAAGCCATACCACTGCTAGGGCTGGACATGCCACCTTCTTAGGAAAAGTTGGTACAGCTTGAAACCCTCAAAAGTCCAGAACAAGCAAACCTGTTAAAACTCACTTAGAGGAGCAATTTCAACAGAAATTAAGTGGGATCAAACTATCTGATCATGATCAACGTCAAGATATCTCACATAGCCATTACCACAGTTAGATCTGTCAGCTACCTCAAGCCAGAACTCCTTAGGTTATTATTAATCAAAAACAGCTCATCCTGAGGAGAGGAGGAATTTGAGCTAATAGTTGGCATCAGGAAAAATGAAAATAACCCTTTCTTTTCCCTACTAACCTAGTCTGGAGCTCTGGCTTCTTTTTGCATGCCTTCTTACATTATAGAATCATTTAGGTTGGAAAAGACCTTTAAGATCATCAAGTCCTAGCCATTAACCCAGCACTGACAAGTACACTACTAAACCATGTCACTAAGCACCACATCTACACAGCTTTCAAATACCTCCAAGGATGGTGACTCCACCACTTCCCTGGGCAGCCTGTTCCAATGCTTGACAACGCTTTCTCTGAAGAAATTTTTCCCAATGTCCAACCTAAACCTCTCCTGGCACAACTTGAGGCCATTTCCTCTTGTCCTATCACTTGTTACTTGGGAGAACAGACCAGCCCCCATCTCCCTACAACCTCCTCTCGGGGAGTAGTAGAGAGCAAGGTCTCCCCTGAGCCCCCTTTTTTCCAGGCTAATCATCCCCAGGTCCCTGTATCTCCTCATAATACTCCTTCTCTAGACCCTTCAACAGCTTCATTGTCCTTTTCTGGGCATCCTTCAGCATCTCAATGTCCTTCTTGTAGTGAGAGGTCCAAAACTGAACACAGTCATCAAGGTGCAGCCTCACAGATGCCAAGTACAGGAGGACTATCACTTCCCCAGTCCTGCTGACCACACTATTTCTGATGCAAGCCAGGATACCATTTGCCTTCTTGGCCACCTGGGCACACTGCTGGCTCATATTCAGTTGGCTATTGATCAACACTTCCAGGTCTTTTTCTGACAGGCAGCTTTCCAGCCACTCCTCTCCAGGCCTGTAGTACAGCATGGGGTCGTTGTGACCCAAGGGCAGGAACCCAGCACTTGGCCTTGTTCAACCTCACACCATTGGCCTCAGCCCCTCAATACAGTCTGTCCAGATCCCTCTAGAGAGCCTCCCCACCCTCAAGCAGATCAACACTCCCACACAACTTGATGTCATCTGCAAGTTTACTGAGGGTGTACTCAATGCCCTAAGCCAGATCATTGATAAAGATATGAAACAGAACTGGCCTCAATACTGAGCCCAGGGGAACACCACTTGTGACTGGCTCCCAACTGGATGTAACTCCATTCACCATGACTCTTTGGGCCTGGCCAAATAACCAGTGATCCATCAGATGTTTAAGTGACTGGAGCACACGTGACAGCCCACATCAGGAGCTTTAGGGGACAGCACACGTTAAATGGGCAGAACTTATTTATATAGGCCCAGATGATCTGCATTCCCAACCACACCACAGTCCTTAACACACCTGCCCAGGCCCCTCCAGGTATCCACACCACACTGGATTAATTTTTATATATAGAAACCGTGGAGGAGATGGGAACGCGTGCGTTTGTCAGGATCTACAGCAACCAGAGACAAACACCTTCCTTAGCCCTTAGGAAGCAGGATAAGCAGCCAGCCACAAGGTGGGGATAATTCAACCCTCAGAGCTTCTCCAGTCCAGCTCCACCACTTACACCCCGGGGCAGAATTTTCTCAACCCCTGCCAGTGACACTGCTGCAGCCACCAGCAATTCTAAACACACCAGACACGAAGCAACTGTATCCCAGCTCTCAGTGGTTTTATTAAGTTGTGGAATGTGTCATCTTTTTCTCAAGCAGCATGTTAAATTAATTGAAAAAAGGACAGGTATGTAGATTACACTGCCTCTTTTTCCTCTCTCCCCCTTTCAGATCACCCGCTGAGCAACATGAGATAATGCACTTGGTCAAACCATCCTTTTATTTAGGGCTCTTTCCAGTCAAAAAGTAGTGAATCCATGGATCAAATAAAAATATTAAACTTCCTCCTCTGGATTTTCCTAAACAAATTCAATGGGATTCATCTCATCTACCCTGCCAACATGCACATCTAAGACAACGATTCTCAGCTCTCTTTAGGCCCATTCATCAATATATTTATGACATTTTGGTTGGTTTGTTCCCTAAATGAATTTTTAGTCTTCCAAGTGGTAAAGTCTCTTTATATTCCTCTGGGGTATTAGACTGCTATCTAATGGACAAATTTAATTGCCACCCAGGGTGCAAAGGAAGGGAGCATCCCCTGACACTTATCAAACATTAAAGGCACAAACCAGACTGGTCTGTACATACAGCAGTGCACCACTGACCTCTACTGGATGACTTTTAATTCAAAGCAGCCTAGACTAGTCTTCAGGGTGATCATCCCTGAGGATGACCACAGACTGACATCATGGCAGCCACATCCATAGCACAACCTGTAGGACTCTCTGCAATTGTAACATACACAATTTGAAGAGCTTAACTCAATACCCATAAAGTCTTTGAAGAATTCATCTCTGTAAGAAAATACTACTTCCTCTTAGAGCCCCCATTTTGTCTACCTCCAGAATTTTACTGTTGTACCTGACTGCCCGTGTCAACACCACCCTGGGAACTGAGTCTGTATATACTTGAAGATAAGACACACGGTCTATAGTAACACTCCTAATCACAAGCTGCCTGGAATGCTCTTGGTTACAACGCTTACTCTAAAAGTCTTAGGGAGCTTGCAAGCAATGCTAACACTTAATCCATCTTGTTCACACCTCGCTGACTCACCTTTATCCACAGCTACTATTGAGCAATCATAGTATTCAGTGCATATTGCTGCAACAAGCAAATACTTGCAAGATTGAAGACAACTTAATCAGTATGTTACTACCCAAACCAGCAAGGAGAAGGGAGAGAAGACAACTCCACTATTATTCTTCACAAGTTCAGCCAACCATCACTACCCAAGACGTGCACCATGATAAATGAGAGGGTAGTTGGCACAGGAGGAAAAAAAAGCAACCAAACCAAAACATCACTGATCCCATATATCTTGCCTGAGATACAACAGACCAAGAAGGCAACTAAAAGCCCCCAACACTGGGACCAGCTCACTATCCACACATGAAATAGTCAAATAGTAGTAAGCTGCTAATGTTGAGTTGCAATTTGCCAGCTGCAAGTGTTAGCAACCACTTTCCCCAGACTAAAGGTAAGCACACAACACATCATCATGGAAAAACTATTACATATTATGTCGTCCTGAAACATCAGCACAAACTGGACCACAAAGTATGTAAGTTGCTATCCAGACGAGAAATCCAGCACTGTCAAACACAGGTCATTCATAGCAATGGCAGTATATTAGAGACGGGCAGTTCCACATCTGCCTTTGACACAGTTTTGAAGCAGCACAAAGCAAAGGACTACAGAGGAGCTGAGATGCAGCACAGGAGCACGGTGATGCACAAAAGCCAATCAAAGTTCTGAGATCTCCTAAAGTTATCACATACACAAGATGTTTTCCAGCCATGGCACCATCATGATGTCAACACTGGCATTACATAAACTGGATGCTGCTATGAGAGCAAGGGGTTTTTGTGACAGGAAAATGCAGTTATGGTAATTCTGTTTTTCCATAGTAAACAGAGAGAGTAGTCACTATTGCCAAGTCTGAGTAGTGTCTGTACCTCATTACAAGTCACATTTTACCCTCAGAAGATCAATTCCAATGCTGTCTCCAAATCTAGTGAGCTAAATAAGTTCATCTGTTATGTTTGTCAAAATCCTTTTGCCCTTGGTACCAGAACTGACAAGTTTATGCTGGAAAAGCTTTCCCACTAGGAAGTATTTTCTGTAGTTCTTGATTTTTGTTTTACATTTCGGTTCAAGATGGAAACTCTCCCCAAAAACCTAAGTGGGCCCACCTAAAATAGAAACTCAGTTCACATCCTTGCTCCTTACCATGCAGACCCAGCCTAAAACCTGGGTCTCCCATGATTGCATACACACTGGCTGAAAGGGGCCATGAGATGTCTTAAGTCCAGCTTGCACCTTGCAGCAGAAATTTCACTAACACCAGATTTGGTTACTCTCAGTTTTGTGTAGTCAAGTCTTCAAAACCTTCAGAGATGGAAATTTCACCAGCTTTTTGGACAAACTATTACTTTGGCGTACCAGTCAAATGTCAACACCACAGGTGTTCTCAAACTGCAATCTTCGTAACTGCAAAAAAAAAATCAGTCTTATTTAACCCATATATTCTAGCAGCCCAGGGGACTGTCTGCCACCCAGCAATAAGGGGAGAAGACAACACCGCCCTTTGGAGGCGTTTTCAATTACAGAATGGCCAGGCAGTATCTCTGGAAAGACTGAATCTACCCCCTTCCAAAGCCTATTAACATGTTGTCTGGTTAGTTCTGCAAATAGAGCAATTTTCAGAGGGGAAGGCAGGGAGATAAAACTGAAAGATAGAATCAGGCCTATAATTTATCACAAGCTTGATGTGCCAGTGTCAGACACTCAGTATCAAAATATACTTTGAAAAGAACTGTGTAGTTAGAAATTATCCCCTCAAAGGAGATACATAAAACTACCAAGGAAGACTTAAGCCCAGCTTCAGTTACAGGGAAAAAGTCTTTCAAAACCCTGGCTATAAATAAAGTCATAGGCACAGATATGGTCTACTTCCTTGGTCTTGTGACCTGCCAAACATCAGGCACTTCATTACAACTTCCAGATCCCCATTCACAACTGCACAGTATTCTTAAAGTACTTCATTCAGCCAGGGGTAGGACAATGCTACTTTTTTCTACCTCCTGAGTCTTGTCCATTTTTCATAGCAATCATGCTCCCACAGTATAGAAAAAAAGTAAAGGTTGCTTAGTGCTTTATACTGTACTTTATTAGATATCAAGTCTAATAAAATTTATTATTAAATTAATACTTACTGAAGAAAAAGTGTGATCTGATTCTGTGAATTCTGATCTTGAGGCTGCTTGGCTCCAACTTTTTGAAGGCCTAATGTCTTCAAACCATACAGAAGAGCAACCTTTTAACACTGACATACAAGCAACTCTCACTGAACTGGCTCGCTTCCAAGTTTACATTCAGCACCATGCAACCGCAGCATCATGTATCAGTTTTCAGAAGGCAAAGAATTCACTAGTAATTTCTTTGCAATTTAATTAAAAATAGATTCATTTTAAGTCATTTAAATTTAAGGGAAAGTGACCCTATTACTTAACAAGAGAGGGTCAAAGTTGCTTCCCTTCCAACCAAGTTTTTCCATGTTTTGATACTCATGTCAACACATACCTATTTATAAAAAGTAGCCATAGCAATTTTATGCGCCCATATCCCCAGGTACAACCACCGCTTCACAAAGTCAACTTCAACCTTTCCAAGCATATTTTTCTATTTGGGCTAGGAAAAGAAGGGAAGGATTATAAGATAGTGAAGAGTATAAATTTGACATTTAGTGCAGCTGAATAAAGTAATGTAGTTTTAAAGAAAAAAAAAAATCTTTTCTTTATATTTTAGGACAGACTACTTCCTGAGATGATCTATGATTTTTATTTTTTTCCCCATGACATTAGCTATAAGCCTTTAGGAATACGATTGCTTAATTTCTTATATACCAAACCAGTCACCTGTGTCCTGAAGGAGACACAGTTTTGTAACTAAGTAAATACCGTATTTAGCCAGAAACTAATGCATGTGCAAATATCCAAGTTTTAGGATCAACTGAACTTTTCCACTTTACAATAATCTTTCATCATACATGCAAAAACTGTTCTGTATTGAGCATGAACCGGTTACATGGCAGGGGGGGTAATTTGGCACTTCCACTGTAATTAATCTTTATTAGCAACATAATTATGTTTAGAACAATAGTAACTATCGTTTAGAACAAGAGTAACTATTTGAAAAAAATTACCTATTAAGAATCATAAAAATCTTTTGGTAGGCACATACTAAAGCATTTCTTCATCATATGTTTCAGGTTTACTTGAGGAACAGGTGTTTTTCTAATTCTCATGATTTTGAAGTTTAGTAATCTTGCATGCAAACTAGAATCACTCTGAAGAAAGAATACTGGATGTGAAAAGTTACATTTTCCAAGGCAGGTTACTACAGCATGTACTCAGTAGGTCAAGTGTGGCATAAAGCTGTTCATTAGTTTGTTACTTCAGCTGAATGAAAGGTTGTTCCATTAGAGCACACACTGGATAATAATGCCACTGGTAGACCCAGTTCAATCCAATGTGCAGTCATTTTGTGCGTCAGGGCACTGACTGGCACATGTCTGGAAACGGGTAGACAGGCAGTAAATCCACCACACCATAACAGGCCTTAGAAAACACACCCTCCTTTCTGTACCTGGCCTACTGATACTGTGGCAACAATAGGTATGTCCACTCGTTTCAGTACATTCAAATTCCACACTTTAATCTTCTTTTTCACCCGTAACCAAGTGGTTTTGAATAAATTTACAGAGTACTTTTCATATTTTCCATGAACATAAATGCAGGCTCTCATGATCATCTAAGTCCATCCCATACTCAATCACAGAATCACAGGGGGTTGGAAGGGACCTCAAAAGATCATCTAGTCCAAACCCCCTGCCAGCACAGGATCACCTAGAGCAGATCACACAGGAATGTGTCCAGGTGGGTTTTAAACATCTCCAGAGAGGGAGACTCCACAACCCCCCTGGGCAGCCTGTTCCAGTGCTCTGTCACCCTCACCATGAAAAAGTTTTTCCTTATGTTTACACTAAATTCAGTCCTCTTGCAGGACTACACACTCCTGCTGCCCACCTACTGTTCTGCGAGAGTTGAATTTATTAGGCTAATGAACCCTGAGACACCCTTTATATAAATTCAGAAGAATGCACTAAGAGTCAATCTATTGAAAGTCCATCACATAAAATAGTTAATAAATGCTCAAGTATCATTTCTGTCAAAGGACTATCATCTCCTTTTAGGAGTGAATGTTGTTTACTACTGACATGCCACTCTTCTTTAGAAAAAGGAAACTACAAACTCTAGTTTCTCAATTTGTAGAGTACCTCCATACACAAAAAGTTTGTGAACTGTAGACTCTACTGGAACAAATACTTTTCAATACTAAACAACAACAAAAAAATCCACAAAAACTCTAAGCCTAAAAATTTCCCTGAAAGTACTAGCTATTTGCAGAGAAAAAGGAAAACAAATTCCAGGAAATACAGAGAAGCAGCCACCAACTGGCTCTGTCCATTGCTCTCTCCTCCAAGCCCTCATTATTGACCCATGCTCCAGCTCTCACACAAGTATCAAAGGGATTTATTTACTGCAGGTTGCTTGCTATGAAATCAGTGCAAAGAAGATGAAGTTTGACCATATTTTGATAGACATCCATTAAAATACTGGTTGAAGAAACTGTGTAATTTATAGTCTTGTCACAAAAACCTATGTTGTCCCGAAACCTGCCTTTTAACTAGGATGTTACAACAGCCAAGATGCCCAAGTTAATTATAAGTTGAGTGAAGAACACCTTACGTAAAAGGCAAAACCTGCCCTGAATTCCTGTGGGACAGCACACACTGACACAGGGCAGTACAGACACAGGGAAACAGCACTCTACCCTATGACACGTGACATATTATGCTTCACTTTTCCAAGCTGAAAACCTTGGAAGGCTAGAGTCCTCATTTTGCCATTAGAAAAAGAAAATATTAGGGTTGAGTGATGTCTTTAGTCAGGTAGATTGCAGAACTGCCCCCCTCCACAACAATTCCAAATCTCATCATGGTGACCACCATGTCAACAATTCTGAAAAAGACCAAAAGTGTCTGTCATCTCAGTGTAGCAACAGAGATGTTCAGTCTGACTAACAGCAACCTAGAAAGAGAGGTTTGGAGAACTAAAATAAATAATAAATCAAAATAATAATGGGAGATAGTTCCCCTCCCCCCGTTTTTGTTATAAAGTGCCTTTTAGCAAATCACACTACATATCACATACTGTTTAACTTCTGAACTCCCAACAACTGAACTGACCTACAAGGGGCTTCTAAAGTCACTTCTCCTTGCTGTAAGCCTTGTTACAGAAAGCAATCAGGGTGCAACACACCATAATCCTTTTTGAGGTCCAGCTTACTTCCCATACTGGCTGACAAACAGCAGCTGATATATTTCACTCCAATGCATCATGCAGGGAGGGCTGATGTATTTACATTGATGCTGATCATGAAGCAACCTAAACTTCTGAATTAAATGCTGATACAGCAACAGAAGATTGTGTTCAGAACCACTCCACAAATGCATTCTGCCTCTCTCAAAGATAAACAAAAAGCTCTATTTCAGGTCCTACAAGAAGTAGGTGAATAGAACCAACCAGCCACTCTCCCTTCTAACATAAGAACTACTGGGGGCCAAACAAAGCAATTGAGAAGCCAGGTTAAAACAAAAGGGAACAGCTCTTCACACGATGAGCAGTAAATCTGCAGAACACAAAGTCCTTTGGCAAGGAGGCCACAAAAGGTTTTACACAGGTTCAAGAGAAGGTTAGAGAAATACTTGGAAGAAATCTAGAGTTACTGAATACACAAGCAACTTCTAGGCACTGAAAGTTGGGGGAGGGGAGCAGAAAGGCAGGACTTGAACTTGTAGCTCTTTTGTGTACCAAAAGCATGCAGCTCTAGCCATAGTGCCACAGGGCAACAGAGTAAAGGGCCTAATAACTTTTGGTCTGAAAGAGTGATAATGTTCTTGTGCTCATGCTTCCAAATTTGTTCCTTCTAAAGATTCTTCCCAGGCTCTGCTATAGCTGATCAGTAGTTATATCATTAGTGGAAGTAGCAGTCTGTTCTTCTAGGACTCAAAATAATATTAATTTAAGAATTTTGAAGCAATCTGTATAACCTACTTCCATTTTGAAAGCCTTTGGTGTCTTTCTATGCAAAACCTCTTATGCTCATGTATTTTAAGCTTAGCCTATAGATAACCTAATCACAGTAAACACAGTTCCAAGATTTTGGATCTAAACGTAAGTTCTTAAATCATTACTTAAGAATTAAAGTACTCTTCAGAAGTGTCATTAAGAGATTTGGGAACACAGTTCTTCTGATCTTACCAGTACCCATACCTGAAGTTAAAACCTTCTTCCAAGCTTAAAATCTATGTTCCCTTAAATAATAAGATGTGGCTGTTCATTCATAATTACAGAAATCCCAGTTACATTACAATCCCCATTATTTCAAGTCATGTGACCTACCGAATGTTTTCCAGTGCACTTGTTAGCTGTTGTTGTGCAATATCATAAAGTTTCACTTTGAAGCCTCCAGCAGCAAACACCATGGCCCAGCTGCGACCAATGAGTCCACTGAAAAGAAAATAAACAGCAGCTAATTAATAAAGCAGCATTTATTTCAGGGAATGAAGTCTTACAAGCATTGCAAGAAGGAAAACAGAGCTTGGACTCATCAATATTTGATTAAAAGATTAGTTATATATTGATAAGAAACAAATCTCTCTCCAAGTGACACCCTTTACTAGCTGTGTAGCACCTTCTCTGAGAGCTGGGAGAAAAATAATGAGGAAGAAAAAACGCAACAAACAGAAAAGGGACAGCAGAATTCAAATAGAAGGAACAACTACTTTGGGACACTGGACTCGAGTATCAGTTTTGTCAGCTGCAATCTTAACCTGAAGTCAGCGCATCAAAAACGTTAAAGAGAATTTAAAAAAAACCAAAACATTTGTTCAGTTCATAGTCTAAAGATGGACAGCAGCCCATTGGTACACAAGTTCAGGATCCTGCTTCAGAGATGATCAGAAAAATCTAAGGCCCAGCTACTGAAGTCAAGTGTTCCTCAGCAATTCAGGAAGTACTATAAACATATGGATAAACCAAACCAAAACATGAAGCAGACATGGGTTTGATACTCCTTTTTTACCTACCCACCTCTGGCACTACCTTTGTTTTTAGGTGAAGCACTCTACCATGCTGGAAGCACACAGAAACAGTCTGATCACATCTTTTGGTGAAATCACATTACTGAGAAATACATTGAGGAAACTTCCATTAACTGACAATTTTATCACTTCTCTCAAAGGAACACAGGTTTTAACTTAGATTTATAGCAGGCATCAGCCTCTTCAAATGGAATCACTGATGCACGGTGTCATAAGCTTAAATAACTCACACACGAAAGAGGAAAAAAAAAATAAAATTCCCTAACAAAGAAAAAAGCAGAACTCTATACCCATATATGCCCATACAGTGGGGTTTTTTCATAATTACATGCATGTCCTGTCATTTCCAAGATCATTGTATTTCAGCATCAAACTTAATCAACCTCTAGCAACTGGAAAATGCAAGGCCACCAGGGCACCAATAAAGGCTTAAACAGGGAGTAAAAGTCAAAGATAAGCAATAGGGTAGATGAGAAAAGAAGGAAGAGAAAACAGGAACATGTTCAGCTGTTGGTTTAAATATAAAGGAAAAAAAGAGAACAAACAGGAAGTTTCAGGAAACAGAAGGAATCAGTGGAAATAACTGGGACAAAAAAAAAAAAAAGTGAAACTCTGTATTTAGTGTTGTCAAGTGGAGAGTAAGTTCTTGCTCAAAACTTACCATTTAAAAGAAAAAAAGCATACACAATTCTACTGCAGTAAGCCTTGACCTCTACAGTTCTCAAGCAAACTACAGAACAAACACTTCTGGAACAGGTAAAGTATGGGTCAAGGTTTGTTAGCTAACAAGTAGTTGAAAATAAAAGCTTTTGGATCACTTAAACAGGCATATCTGAGCTACCAGTATCTTAGAAAAAATTAGCATCATTGTTCTCAAACTGCACTTTAAAATTAAGTTCCCTTAAATCAGTATTTGATTAAAAAAAAAGTTTCTTGTATTATAAGACAGTGTTTTAGAGTTATGGGGTTTGTTATTCTTTTAAACTGCAGAGTGTACAAAACAAGTTGATGCAAGGTGTAGACTATTACCCTGTGTACACAACAGCAACCTTACAAACTGATGGTAGCATATTTGACCTCAAAACAGTGCTTTCTGACACTTTATGCACTGTCATCGTGGGTCTGTATGAACAACCACATCTCCTGTGGGCACTACCTGGAACGGGTTTTCTACCTTTGGTGCTACTGTGCCATAGCTGCTGCAGAAAGTGAGAGCCCAGCTCTCCAGGCCCTTCACAAACCTAGAGAGAACAGAAGTCCCCCAAGTGTCACCAGTAAGAGCCAGCTTTGACATGTGCCCTTTGACACCTCAAGTGGTCTTGCTAATAAAGTTTGCAGCCCACATTTCTAGTGCCAAATTACAGTGGTGCATAGAAGACTGACATGTTTTCTCTCCCCACTGCATTATTGCTCAAATACAAGAATTTCAGTTTTAGCTCAAGAAGAGGATGAAACACCACATTCCCACACAAGACAAACATACCTCTGTATCTTGTGGCAAGAAAATATTACTGAGAGGCTACCCGAAAGAAACCTAGAAGTTTCTTGACAGAGCTGGCAAACAAGAACTTAAAGCTGTGCTTGAATTTCTTCTCTCCTCTTGCACTCAGGCAAAACATTGCAATGAAGAAGGGCTGCAGTCTTTCAGGCCTACGGGATGACTTACTGACAGTTAGAGATGCTACGGATGTTTGCTATTTAAAATAGCACAAAGCTGAGAGGTGCTTAAGCAAAGGCAGTCATTCTAACGAGACAAACAGGTGCACCCCCAGGCTCCCGAACTCCAGCAGCAACACGAACCCGCAGCCGGCCAAAGCTCCCCCGCACTGGCCCCTGCCTCGGCCCTGCTCGCCCTAGTGCGGGCTCCGCACCCACCGGCTCCCTTGCTTAGCGCCTCGCTGCCACAGCCGACGCCTACACGGGCAGGGCCAGCCGAGGCAGCGGCTCACCTGCCACGCTGAGGCCGCCAACCCACCTCCCGCAGGCCGGACCTCGCCGGGACGGCGCCCGAGCCCCTTTGCACGTCGCCGGGCATCCGTCACCAGAGCAGCCGGGGGCCAAGCCAGGCTGCCACCTCTTTCACGGGGCGTTGCGCCTGCTCGCGGCATAAGAGACTTTACCTGCCGATGATCGCGACATGAGAGGGCTCCATGCCTGCGGGGGCCGCGGGTCGCCAGACGACACAGGGAACCGGCACCGCACAGCCAGAAGCAACGCTGGCTTAGGGAGCCCGCCCCCTACCCAGGGCTCCCGCCATGTCACAGCCGCCCCTATTGGCTCCTGCTACGACCGCTCCGATTGGCTCTGCGCAACGCCTCTCAGCGGCCGCTCCCAGGCCCGCCCGGCGGCCTCCGCTACCCCGACGGGAAAGTCCCGTCCAGAGGCGGCGCGGGCGTGACTTCCGCGGGTTCCCGATTGAGTTCCCTAAACCTGTGCCGACGTTAAGAGGCTTCCCCGCACCCCTTACCTGCCGGCGGTTCTCACCCGGGCTGAGTCCCAGCTCGCCTCGTTCCCCTCTGTATGCGTCCCAGGTCGCGGGGGTCACAGCCCTGACGTCTTCTCCCACAGGATCAGCGCAGTCCACCCAAAACACTCGATGCGCTGCTGGCATCGAGGCTTTGGCCCTCGTGGAAAAGCAGGCTGTGTGTGTGTTCACCCTCAGGATGCACCAAGAGGTAGCAGGAGAGGGCGGTGACCTGCAGGAAGAGGGGCCGAGGGTGGCCTTTGCTGGGACATAGGCCTGCCTGTCATACCTATTTTGGGGTGGGACAAGCCAAGGTTTGGGTAAAGACCAAGGTTTTGCCCTAGTGTTAAAAACATATGCCCCTATGGCCACATAATCAAAGGTGTTCAGGTGTCCCAAGGTGAGCTCCCAATGAAACTGAAACACCTGGGCACGTCTGAGCCTTGAGATTCACAGCCACCTTTGGAGATGCAAAGATCCCATTGTACTTTGGCCAGAGACTGGAATACATCAAACCCCACTGAGCTCTATTTTTTGACAAGGCCACAAATGAATTCCAAAGTAAAGTTCAAATTTTAAATTTAATTCTATACATTTTTCACATTAAGCAAGGCCCAATTATTCTTAAAAATATATTCTTCAATTCCGAAATCATTTTGGTTTTGCTGTCCTTGGTTTTTATACAAAACCTTTTTAAAGTTGTGCAAAAACCTGATGTTACAATGTTAACATAATTCTTTAAGCAGCTCTACAACACCTACTGTTCCTGTTGGCATGCTGCATTACTAATTTTTTCTAATTCTGTGTAGCTCCTACTCATCTGCATGTTGCTCTGTAGTCATCCTGGATGTTCCTTAAAATAAATGAAAGTTAACATTTTAAATGCCTATGTGCTAACAAATATTACATTATTGTACTCTCAATATAGCTGAGAAATACTTTCAAGTTTTCTTGTGTTTCTGCCTTTCAAAAAAAAAAAAAAAAAAAGTTGCAAATTAATACATTTGTTCCCAGATAAACATTCCATAGTTACTGAAAAAGTTCAGCGAGCCATTGTTCGGCTATCATTTCTTCTAGTTTCAAAAAAAACCCCAAAACCTAGATAATCAGTTTGTACACCCATTCCCATTGCTAGCACTTTGCTATTTCCAACCACATTCAACAAGGACACAAAAGATCACAAACCTATGAATTCCTAAAAGCTTCACAAAGACCACTCAATAGACAGTAGGCGAGAATGACCTAGATAACCTGAGACCTGCCAGTAGCTGGGAAGTTCAGGTGGACCAAAGTGGCTATGTAAGTGGGCCATGGGAAGATTTAAGGAAGTGGGATGAAAGGGTGCAGGATGCCATGCTGGTTCTGCTGCTTGCAGTCTGTGGAGGCTGGTGTAGAAAACATTGTTTTCTGATTTTAGTAGGTACCAATTTTTTCTCTTTTGAAGACTAATTCAAAATGGTCTGACTTGGCATGTGTTACAAGCACGAAGACCTTTGTTTAGCCAAAGGATAACTTGAAGCAATCAATGTATACCTATTTTGTGTACTTGAGTTTTTACTTAAAAGAAAAAAAAAAAAAGTTCCTAGAACATAAAACTAATATCCCCTGGGCTTTGGAAACAAGGTTTTCAGAACAAGTTCACCATCATTCCCATTTGGAAGTACTTATCAGTTATTTTAATATTCTTTGACCTCCCGAGATGTTTATTTGTACCTTAAGTTGTCCTCAGGCTATTAGAGACAAAAGCCATCACAGACAGACAAATGGATTCAGCAGAATGAAAAGCTCGGTTAAACTGTTCAGGAGGTGTTACTACCAGGGTTTGAGAAGTAATCACAGTTGTTATAATAGCAATTACAGGGCCTTTAAGTTCTGTTGGTGAACAAAACAAAGTCTGAACTACATTATCATCATCCACATATTAGTGCCAAAGCCCTGTAGCTCTACATTGGTCACTTGACTAGGGTATGATAGCAACCACATTCCCCATTGCTTGTGGCGACCAGACACACCAGTGAGTCCAGACTAAATATCAGGAAAAGGTAGAAACTTGCAAGAAGAAAGAAAAATATAAAGAATTAGATTCTTAGAAATGTAAGTCAAGGGAAGAAAATGTGAATTTTTGTGTAATAGTGTTAAGAACTTTTAGGCCCAGTATTTGCAGCCTCCATGAACAAGGGACAATGATTCTCCTCCCTCTTCTGTAATTCTTATGGGAAGGACAGAAAGTACCCTAAGCCCAGAAACATCAAAAAACAGTAATATGGTGAAAGGTCTGAAGTTCCATTAGGAAATGAACAGCAGGGCTTGTATTGGCAGCAGGAGAGGTCCAAGTGGAGCAGATAAGCACTCACCAGTATCTATGTTCTTTCTTCTAAGTTGAGCAGGAGCAGACTTGACTTGTGTTGGGAGCTGCAAAGTTGATCCCTCCATGTTTTTAGTCTCTTTCTATAATTGAGCATGCTCCTCTGCTGCCCCACGTGAGGAGATGAAATCTGCTATTGGCTGCTGAGAGGAGGTGGGTTTACTGCTGAGGAGGAGTAGCATGGTATAAGAGTCTTGTAATAAACAAGGAGAAATAACTAATGTTAACTGTGAGCTACAGGGAGGTGAACTATGAAGATGTGAATTCCCCCTTACCAAAAATAAAGGAATTGCCTGCTTTTAAAATACAGTGTCCTAGCCTGAGCTTTTTGGCATGGGATGAGAACAGAGGCAGAGTTCATATTTGTTAAGTATTAGATTGGTTTAATACATTACTTGCTCACCAGAGCAAGCCAAAAGTAAATTTCTTTTGTAGGGGACTACGGTACATTGCTGCTGTGAGCCTAATGGTTCAGAAAACATAAAGCTTTAAAATTATAGCTATAATTTAATAAGGTTTTTTTTTCCTATTCTGTAGTGTTCTAGCTAATGGTTTGTATACTGTAATGGTAACTAGTGAGTATATTAAGGTTATGCTACAATTAAAACTATAAATCTAATTAGTAGTAGTAGTTAATTCAGTTCATTTAAGTGGCCTTTCACAGTGCAAATGGTCTAATGCAAATATTGCTAAAATGCAGATGCTTAAAGAAGCTCTCTGCAGGAATCAGAAAGTAAATAGTAGCAAAATAGATATTACAAAACCATGATTCAGAATAACTAGATGGAATTATATCCTTTAATAGTAAAAATACAAGTTAACAATCTAATTTTCCTGCTGCAAGTGTCTTTTAAACTGAAGATGCAACACATACGTTATTCACATGTATTATAATGAGGTTCTTCCATTAATTTTGTTTCCAAATTGTACGTAAAATGATTTACTTGCTTTACTACATAGAGGCTATACAGCAAATTGATGGTTAGAACAGAACTATACTGAATATTTTGCACCTTTAGAACTGTTCTGAAATAGTTCTTTTAAAATCTTTCTATACAGCTCTATTTCAACCTAATTAATTCCTTTTTAAGAACCTAACCCTGAAAACATTCTGATCCTTGTACTAATCATTGCATCAAGAGTAGCTCTAGAAACTTTATTTCCTAACTTGAATTATCTTAAGGTAATTTACATATGTTTATGCATACCAACTTGGAGATCACAAATACAGACTTGATTTTTTAAATGTCCTACAAGAGACAAAACGCTTCTTTAATTTACTGCTTCTATGTTAGGAAACTAACTGAAAGAACTTTATGTTAAGAAGTGCTATAGAGGCATGTTTTTAACAGCACAGAAATAATGAGATAATATATAAAGATTCTAAGACCAACGCTGTTCATAATACACTTGGTAACAGAGAAAAGTAACATGCAACATATATCATTTGATAAGTGAGCCCAGAGTATCAAGGCTGTAACACAGACCAGTCAGCAAAATACTGAACAGTTGAAGCTTGTATTTTCAAGTATACAAAGAGCATGAACTGAGGCTCTATTTTTTTTAATTTTAATTGTCTTTAAAATACATTTAGCTACTATGAAGTTCAATCACCATATAAGTCTTAAATTTACAACTAAAAAAAATCACATCTTTGGAAAGGTTAAGTATCAGAGAGGCTTCATTTTTAAATGTGTTCTGTATTTTCTTTCACAATGGTAATTTTTTAGAGGTATGCTGACAAGATCCATTAGTTCCCAGAGTACTTAAATGCAGCTTCATTGTTTGTGGCAGTTGATCTAGCTGAGGGGTCTCCACATGACAGCAGAAAATTCTGAACACCTGGTCAGCCCAGAATTCAATGTTAGAAAATTACTTTTTAAAGATTTTAATGGGAGAATTACCTTTTCAATTTAGATCGTTTTCCAAAAACACCAAGTAGTGATTGATCAGAGGAACAGTTAAACTGCCAGAGCAAGGGTAAGGTACACCCTAACAGGGATTATAACAGGCAGATGGTGGCCAGTAACCCCTGAACCCAAGTTAGGAGGTCCTGGAACAGTTTGTCCGAGTGCTTATTTGCAATGTTACAGCTGCCAAAAGACAGATACACTATGTATTGAAAAGCAAAGGAATTCATACTGCTTAACAGTACAGCTTTATTGTCTCCTTAATCTGCCCTAAATTTGCACCGTATTCACTAGATCAGGTACTTGATGTCTTGAAAGGTAACTGAAGAAAAACTCAATCAGATTTACAGTTTGCTTCAGCACCACAAGCATCTAACTTAATGCCAGTCAGAGGACTTCATCTGGGGTAGGAATGGAAATCAGAAGGTGGGAAAAGACTGGGACAACTTCATTTAATGACAGTGCTGACTCAATCCCACTTAAAATGATCAGGAATTCACAACATATATTGCTTGGTCTGTATACTAAGTTTACTTTTTTGTTTGGTTGGTTTTGGCAGCTTCACATTCCAGGTTGCTGTCTGGATTTAGCTAAAACTGATAAAGACAATTACTCGGGCTTTCTCCATGTAGCATGATTTTTCTAGAAGTCTTATAATCACAACCTGTGAATAAGCCTGTATTGCCACAAAGGATCCTGAGATTATTCGGGGTTTGTGTTAAATCTTCATGCACTGAGGTCTATTTATACTTCATAGCACCAGAAAAAAATAAGTTGTAGATTGACATAGCTTTTAGAAACATAACTGAAGTCTGTTTTCATTCTCATGTTGTTGTGCAGATGTCAGAAGCAGTAGCTGGACTGAGGGGTCTAAGGAGCTGGGCCAGGGAGTGTTCCCAAGCTCCTGGCCCTTGGTGTACACTCCGGCAGTGTGGGCAATGTGCAGCATTGCTGGGGACTGAATGAAGCACTGGAGCTGACTGTCTCTGGGGTTAAAATACCCTGCTTTACTGCTTGCTAGTTATCATTCTCCAAAACAATTCCCTGTATGGTCAGAGACCATGCAGGCCAGGGAGCACTTCCAATAGCTGGTTTGAATGTGTACACCCTATTTTGAAGGCTAAGAAGGTTTGATAATATGAACATGGTCAGATTCCAGTAGTGCCCCAGCATCATTTCGTTTACAACATAGATGCACTGTTTCCTTGTCATGGTGCCTTCTTTCTGCTGCCCTAGACAACTGGGCTGAAACATCAGAATATGCTGGGCACCAGTATGCCCAGGTCCTGGATATGGACAAGTTGAGTAGCAGAGCTAGGGCTCTTGCCACAGAATGCACCTGCTGATTTGGTACATGTGAATGTGCATGGAAATAATCAGAAAAATCTAAAGAACAGTGGCTCAGTTATATATGAGGAGCCACAGGCAGAAAAGAAGGGCTAGAGATGTGTATTTATTTCCGGTGCTGAAGTTCATAATTTTGGACAACTTAACTGATTTTTTTTTTCCCAGCTGAAGTTTGTTATTCTGCAAAATACTTTTATTTCAGAAATGTCAGGTATAAAGATTCTCATTTCCAATGCTCTCGTCTGAAGTTTCTGTGTGAAAGTGGTTCATGCATGGAATGTGAACAGGTTAATGCAGGAAGTGATAATGTCTTAATACTTCTGTATGTTATCTTTGTTTCTCTTCTTGGGAGCTGAAGTAGAGAGACCTTTCACTCATATCTTCTGTGCCTTATCTCTTCAGAAAGGACTTTGAGGCTGAAAGAAGGTGAGCAGCAGAAAGCCCTAAGATTGCACAACACTCACAAACCCTGACCATAAAAACTGTTCTGACTCTGAACTGTACTTTGTCTTTGCAGGTTTCTTATGCTGTTAATATAAGTCAGTAGGGGTAGGTTACAATTGGTCTTGTAGCTTATTTTGTCTCTCAAAACATACTGTAGACATGTTCAGAGATCTGCTTTATTCTAATCTACTGATCTAAAAATTAGTATCTAAAAAGTCTAATCTAAAGATTAGATTCTAGAAGAGTATAATCTGCTCTATTCTGTTTCCCATTTAGGCATGGGAAACTTCCCCCAGAGTCTACTGAATTGCCATGGGCAAATCAGCTGACAATTGTCAGGGTTTCCAAAACACCAGCTAAGAAAAAGTAGTAAAAATGGTAGTAGGAATCATCTTTTTATAAGACATTAAGCCCTTTCAGTTTTCACTTTGGATCAGTTATGTCAGATGGGAAGCATTACTTGCTATCTTTATTGAGCCTTTCAATTTTGAGAGATTTCTCATCTGGGTGGAAGAAATGGTGCAGCTGAGCACCCTGAGTGGTGGCTATGATGAAGGCTCTAAAAGGATGTGCCAGCTGCTGCCTGAGAGCTGCCCCACTGCACTCCAGAGGGCATGGACCAGCTGTAGTCTGGAGCTTGAGAAACATGCTCTGAGGTCCTCTCAGGTGTAGGACACGTTTGAGCACAAGGTTTGACAGCTATTCAAGAAGCCATCTGCTTTACCTTTGTAGATATGCTTTTCTATTTTTTCAACAAATCTAGAGCATAAAATACTGACTGTCACCATAAAATGACAGCAGGTTGGCTTTACTCTTGGGAGGAGACACAAATTTAAACTAGGTGCAAGGATGTCCCAAGGTCCCTTCCAGCCTGAATTATTCTGTGATCCTGTAATTCTAAATCCCCTGTTATCTTGAAGTCTAGAGTATTTCCCCCATTCTGCATTTTAATCACTAATTGTTTCAGAAGCACCAACTCACTTGATACTAGTAATTTTCCCTTTAAAGTTGATAAATATAATCTACACTGCAGACTTTTATTTGCACATAGTAAAGCCACGTCTAGCAGGTGACAGACATTGTTTCCATTTAAGATTTTCCTTATCCTATGCACTAAGTGTGGGCAGTTTGGGTGAATCTGCTGTCTTTCACAGTACTTTTGTGTTCCTCTTCCAAAAGGTGAGGAAGGCGTAAGGGGAAACGAAATTTCTTTGTACATCCATTATATGGCACAGCTTTTACTACTTAGCACACAGGTTCTCATCTTGGAAAAAATGCATAATCTAACTCAAGAAATTAAATGTATGCTTAAACGTTTGCTGGATGAATTCACAGTAAATCCTACAACAAGCAAAAGGTCACACTGGGTTCACATCTCCAGCTTAGTGATTCAACAGTAATCCACTTGAAATACCTGTCCTGAAGAGTTCAGAGCAGTAGTTTCCCATCTAAATGACGGTCATGGAAAATTTGGCTTTGTGGGGAGTCCTCCCTGGAGCGGCGCATTTTGGAGGACAGAATTTTCTTGCTGTCTAATTTGGTGAAACGAGATGAGGCCGTTTTTTTTTTTTTTTTTCAACCCCAAGACTACGCACGGCCGAACCGATCCTGGCAGCAAGCAGAGTAACGGCGAGGGATCCAGCACCTCTGACATCCGAACGCCTGAATTATCCGAGCAGCACAGGTTCCCAGCAGGCCCGCCCGCCATTTGTCAGGGGAACGTGTTCCCCGCCCCGTCAGGGGGCAGAGGTCCCGGCCGCTGTTCTGCGCATGCGCTGAGCGCCCAGGGCTCTCTGCTCCGCTCTAGGCTCTTACCAACCGCGCGCGGTGCATCACGGGGCGCAGACGCGGGTGGTCCCCTTAGCAACGCGAGCCGGCCGCCTTAGGTCGCGCTCGGGGCTAAGGGGAGCGGGCCCTCTGCGAAGTGCTGGCGTCGTCGCATTGGTTTGCGGAGCCTCTCGCCAACCTGCCGCTCTGTGCCCGAGGTGCAGCGCTGCGGTGCCTTTCCACAGCCCTCGAGAAGGCGGAGCTGCTGTTGGGCACATCGCCGCCGCCCCTTCAGGCGTTGAGTGAGGAAAAAGGAGCGGTTCGGTTTCGGGACGCGGTGGTACAGTGCACGGCTTAGAGGAGGCCGCAGGGAAGTGGGAAGCAGCGGGGGAACGTCCTCCTGCCAGAGAGCGGCCGGCCCTCAGCGGCGTGTGCAGCGCTTCGTCTGGCCAAGGCTTACTTGTTAAAGTGCTTGTATTTAATATTATAGCTGAAAGCAAATGTTATCTTAATAAGATTTTGGGCAAAGAGAGGTCTCTTTAGTGTCCTCGGTGAGGGAAAATCCCCAAGGTGAATGCAGCCATGCTGAAGTGTTTGTGAGGAAAGATGTTGGAACCAAGGCTTCTTTAATTCTAGTTTTTAAAAACCACTTGAAGTGAAATGGCAAAATTATATGAAGAATGTCGCATGTAGAAATAGCTGTGGCTGTGCTGATGTAAGGGCACAGGAAGGAAGATTTGAAGGTAGAAGAGACATTTTTCGTTATGCTGGCAACTATGGCCTAACAAAAAGGCAAACTTTAGCATATGAGAGAATTATCTTAAATGTGAATTATCTGGTAAAGATGCCATTCTAAAAGTAATAGATACTTGTTATGATCATTTAATAAATATCTTTAAAACATTTTTAATGACTGTGGTAAAATACCTAACAAAATATAACTCTGAAATGGTGCTATTTAATATTGTTTATAGGTGAACCCTAGTTTTTATGACTAATTATAGCTTTATTTTTCATTTTAAAGGTAGCGATTAAAAGCTAAAATCAAACTGGAGCTCTTTTGAACTT
>JANHGN010003239.1:29700-41308 GCA_024605025.1 Megaceryle maxima
AATTAGTAATGAACATTACGTGATCTTTTTCCTTTTCTGACTTAAAAAAACCCCAAAACAAAAACAAACAAACAAGAAACAAAAACAAACAAACAAACAAAACCCAAAAGAAAACAACCCAAACTTTTCAGAAGCAAGGATAAATGTCCAGTTGTCTTATTAAATACATCTTACTAAAGTGAGTCCTGGATATCTGTGAGCCAGCATCATGCCCAGTGTCTTCCACCTGCTGAACAGGCAAGATTTCCATCCCAACAGCAGAGTCTAGCACTGACATGCATTTACAAATGCATGTATCTGAGCCAGGGCTGAATTCAGTCACTGTTGGTTGGAGGGGTGGGGGAATGAACTGCAGAGTAGTTGCAACAGTGTGCAACAGCACTGAATTGCCTTAAAGAAGGTGAAGTGTCTTCCTCAACAGTGCTGGTTCCACTCTGGGAAAATTGGTTCCCAAACAGAACAATTTATGTCCTTCTTTGAATCCAGTGTTGGAAAGGCAGATGGTATTTTGTTCCCATTTCCCTGCACTAGCAACATTTATCACAGGGCACTTCTCCTGCGAGACCTTCCCCAATGCTAGGGCTTCCCCGTTGCCACACATGGCAGTATTTTGGCACCCACACTCCTCTGAGCAGCTGCCGATTCAGGGGTAAGCAAGAAATGCCAGGGGAACAGCTGGGACTATTGCCTCTTTCTTGCTGGAGTGCAGGGTCAGTCTGGACTCAATGGTGGTTTCTTGAGCCACTCTGATCCTTAATACTGTTGTCACTGCTACCATACCTCGATTCCTAGTAGGTGTTCACCAGCCCTCTGAAGTGTGAGCTGCTCTCTGAACAAAGAGGTAAACTACCATCTCCCCTGTCCCAAAGAGCTAAGGGGAACATAAATGATAGTCCCTGTATCCAGACAGGGAGGAGGCAGTGTGAGAAAAGAGGATGTTACCATCTTCAAATAAAAAAATAACATGCCTATCCCTGCCTCCTGAACATTACTGGGTGCTTTGCAGGATTAGAAGCAGAAGGGAGAACTGATGAAGCTTTTGGAAAAGGAAGGCAAGGTATATTATCAAGGATTTTAAGGAGTTTCTTTCGTAGCATAAGGCACAGAGTGGAAGAAAAGTCTGAAGCAGTTATATTGGAAAGATTATGGGAGACGGGCAAAACAAAGCTAGAGTAATGTGCTGGTTGAAGGAGGAGTCATTTTGACAGCAAAAGAGAGATGATGATTTCTGTTCCTGGGACAGCTTGTGTGACATGTCCTGCGGTTCACTTACCTGCATGTGCCTGCCCTCATCTGTGCTGCATGTACGCATCCCTGCACCAATGTCAACAGGGCTCTGCACTGCTACCTGAGCCAGATTCCTCTTTGCAGGAATGGGACCTACATTACAAAAAATATTGATTTTGACCCACAGAACCAGTCACATAACAGGGGTTGAGACTATTTGTGTAAGTACTCTTTCTGACATGAAAGGTTTTGCCTGAAGCTGCAGGATAATTTTCAGACATCTGCTCCTTGCAGAATGGGCTTCTTCACCCATCAACCACATTTCAACATTTGAGAGTAACATCTTCACCACCTTAGCAGCTCCTTACCTTAAATGAGAAATACTAAGAGAGATGATGTTTTGAAAAGCTAGTCTGTAATATGTCTACTTAGAACACCTTTTGGGAATAAGAGTTGCTTCTTGCAGTCATTGTGATCTCATCTTGGCATCACTGCACCACATAAGAAACACAAATTTCTGAGAAAAATATCTCTCATTTTTTTCTCCCAGTGTTATTGGAGAACTGAGTAAGCCCCATGTCCCATGAGCTGGCATCTGCTATGAAGGAGCAGGCATATCCATTTCCAATGACAATAGTGCCTTGTTGCACTGGCAGCTAGTGGAATATTTAATTTCTATTTATTTATTTACAGATTTGGTCTAATGGAAAACAAAACTAAAAAACAGTAGATCAAAAGTCACAAGTTCTTTTCTACATGTCAATCAGCCCTAAATAAATTCCAGTAACTCAAACAAAGCTTTTAGTTAACAAATTTCCTATTTAGATATTTAATTCAAAAAACATTGTAAATATCTAATTAGTACACCTTTTCTGTGCATTTAATAAAACATTTTAAATCTTTGCAAACAGTAATGAGCAAAGGTTTAGCCATTGCGAGCTGAAGTACTAGCTGTCTCCAAGTCTAATGTAATGGACAAGTCTCTAAGAATTGCCACCCAAGTTGAGCAGCATCATCCCTTGGCACTTCCACCTTTTTTTTTTTTTTTTTTTTGTGTTCTCTTAGACCATCATGTGCTTCACCACATAGGTGAGGCACATTGTTCCCTTTTGCTGAGAGGTCAGTGTTCAGATGATACTTTCTGTGCTCAGGATGAAGGAAGTGGATGTCAGACTACATAATAGCACCATAGCATGAATCAAACACATGACCTTTTAGTCTGAAAGTTCAAACCTTGAAAATCTTTGCTAAAGGTTTAACATGTTTTAGGAGTCGGTAACCTTACCAGCAGAGGGAGATATGGCTTCAGGCAGTGCATCACTCCTATGCATAATTTGTCTATTAGAAAACCCAGTCCAAGTATCCTATACGTTGAAGAGGTTGGGCTTGCACTAAGGTAATATATACTTGGGTCTGTTCCTGAGTAGATATGTTGACACTTTATCACAAGGAATGGTGTCTGATAGAAGACCTAACCTAATTATAAGTAGAAATATATTAATACAACAACAACAATGCAGTAGATTAGATAATTAAATACTATTAAATACACATTACTATCTATAAAAATTGAATCTAGGTGCTTGAGATCACTAAATAAAGCCTTCAGGGGATATTAGAACAGCTAAAGAGACTTCCCATTGCAGTAAGTAAATATGAGATTCTTAAAATCCCTGTACTCCAGTAAACCCAGGATCATACCGTCTGGCTGCCTGCATAGCACTCAAACAACTGTGAATGGGTATGCCTTGCCTTTGTGCATAAGCAGCATTAAGGCTTATAACTACTTAGTTGTCATTTCCACTTCCCATTATACCTGTTCAAAACATGACGTATTGTCTTCCCAGGTTTCAAGCAGCTCTGTCCTAACGCAGTTCAATTTCCCTAAAATTCTGTAGTAGCGGTGGAGCAAGTGGAACTGGGGATTCATTTTCTTTGGTCCTCCTGGTATTGTAATGTACATTTATTGCATCATTGCCCTTTAGATTGTCATGTTTATATTACATCTCCTTATTTATAGTGAATAGCCAGCATATGCCCCTGAATACGATTTTATTTGGTTGCATTTAGGATATTTCTGAAATATGTCAGATATTGGATATAACATTATTGCTGTTTTACACACTATGAGGAAATCATCAGACAATTGCTCAATAAACAACCTCTTAACCAAAAAAAAAAAACCCAAACAAACAAAAACCCCCAAAAACAAACAACAACAACAACAAAAACTAATAAAAAAAGTCCACTCTTTCAAGCTGGTTTTCCAAGAACAATCTTCTTGAAAATGACTCTTAATTTAAAGGAAACTAAAGTATTGCTCACCCCACAAATAAGGCAAATGGGTCTTTTTGGACAAATCATAGAAATGAGCTTCCTTAAGTACATTGCACCTTAAAGCTGACATTATTGCAGAAAAGCATATACAGCACCTTGTCAGCATGGAATAACTGGGCTCGGCCAAGTTGTCATTTCTGACAGGTCAGTGTAATGAGCAGGAGAACGCTGAGATGGTCGAAAAGTTTTTTTACTTGTTGTTGATGTGGGGTTTTTTCACCCGAATCAGCAGGGTAGAGCTGTTTGAGGTGATAAGACCATATATATGTGTCTTATTATGAGCTCTACATTATCAAGCTGTTGTCAACCATGCTATCGCAGTTAGCCACATTTATATTTGGGATTCATTTTGTGCAATTTCTTTACATTCCTAACCTGGGAACTGCAGAAAATCTGATTCTCTGGAGCATCAGACATTAACTAGCAGTATTGTCCATTCACATTAAACCTACATGAACTTGCAAAACCTCTGATAATGAGAAGCACTAATTGGATCAGTATTTTTGGTTTGCATTCATACTTTCACAAAAGTTTTCAAACACAAATTTCCATTGAAAAGTAGGAAAAGAGGAAAAAGGGGAAAAAAAAGGGAGTTGGAGATAATAAATGAAAGAAGGGATGTCTTTTTAATTGTCATTCTAATGACTATGATATTTTTGTTCAAATCCTGTAAAAGAAGCGATACAGTAAGCTGAATAGGGAAATTCTCAGGGAAAACTGGAATTTATTTCAACACTGATTTAACTGTTGTTTTTACATATGAACTTTTACTTCTTTGTGCCTTAGTTCCCCAGCATGTCAAGTAAGAATAGTTTCCAGTCTCCTTTGTTTCAAGATGTACAGATGAGAAGCACTTTATAATACCAAGGGATTAGTAAAAGCACAACAACAACAACAACAACAACAAAAGATGAAAGAGATCAGAGGTTAGAATTTAAAACACTAATAATAACCACATTGTCATAGAATTAAGATCACCAAAAATAAATCCTTTTGAGCTGCAGTTTGACTAACAGGGGATGTGGAAGGGACAAGAAGAACAAAGAAATAAAGCCTTCTTTTAGTCAGTTGTCAATATCATCAGTACAAAACCACACATACATACTTCGTGATGCCATTTGAATTATGTAAGAAAATTTGAAATAGGGCAGGAAATAGAAGCTATTCATGTGCAGAGAAAGATCAGATAAGTAAATTAAACTATATGTTGAATTCTGCTGTAAGCAGATATCCCTTAAGGCTACAAAAATAATGATTTGATTATCAAAGCTGTAGAATGTGTGGCTCGTCTCCCTTTGTGTTACAAGGAGCCTTTCCATTAAATTTGTTGTTAAGCAAAATGTCTATGGGAGACTCGTTTTGGATACTGATTATGCACCTCTTAGGAGAGGAACTCATTGCCTTCCTTCTGCATGCTGGAGTTATATTCCAGCAAGGAGATACAAGGTCAAGCCATCAACCCTGTGTCTTCAATATACCTGGAATGAGTATATTCTGCTAGCATACTCAATAAAGCAATTACAATAGCATTAATGCAAATGACCAGTGAATGAGATGTAGTGAAGGGGTAGAAGATGAAAGCATTTTAACATATTCTGCCCCAAATATTCACATGGCTCTACAGGAATGAAGGTCAGAACAACAGACGATCCAAGCCAGAGGACTGCATGAGTGTCATGGAGGGAAGAGGTTGCTAGTCAAGGTTATCTTGATTGCTTTGGCTCAGCAATAGTAGGCAATCTCATTCATTTTCCAGGGCACTAGATCACCAGTGGTGACCTCTGTTCTTGTATGCAGTGGTTAAATGAACACAAGGAGTTGCTCTCCTCTTCTGTCCTGATGAAGAGACCACCCCCTGATGGGAAAACAATAGTTCCCATTCATATCTGTGTGTTGTAGAGGAGATGGAGGATACATGTCAAGACCATAGCATCTGATGGATGGCTATATTATAGGGAATGCTTTCCTTTAGAAACATTTGGTAACTGTTATGCATCAGACACCCTCCTTGACGGTGAAAGTTAATCTGCTGGATGTGAAGAGAAGCTGCCATGCAGAAAGGGAAAAGTATGACGGATGTGCTTATAAACAGTCAGATTCTTTCTGCTGCAGTGCATCATATGTTGCAATGAGATTTGGGCGTATGTTGCCATATGTTGCATCATACGTTGCAATGTGGGTGAGCTTGAGACAGCTACTGCTGAAATAACCAGGATGGGAATCATGCAGGTAAGCTGCTAAAATAGAACATGAAAACCCAAGAACTCTCACCCTGAAACATTTTGCCTTCTGTCTTTTGTGGTTTCAGTTCCTTTCTTCATGATAGTCTCTTCCTCACCTATTCCTATGGGGGTGAGATAAACGCAGATTGCCATAATTTCCTGCTTTGGAACTCACATGTTTTATTAGGTGCCCACATCAACATTTTACATTGAAATCGTGTGTATTACATACTACAGCTCTGGTAAGTCTCTCTCTTCTGTTTTTTTTTTTTTTTTCCCATTAAAGAATACATTGGAAGCAGGAAAACCCTATTCATTTAGCACCAGTCAAAAAAGGACTAATCTTCCCAGGAGTGTTAGACAGGAGAAAACATTTGGTCATGGGTTTGTGGTGATGTGGTAGGACCTGCAGAGACTGCAGAGCATCCTGCAGCTGTACTACTAAGACTTAAAAATGACAAAATTCATGCTACACTAAATTTCAAAAGTACATCAGCTTGATGTCTGATAAATTTCTGGAAAGAATAAGCTTGAGAGGCAAATCTAATATGGGTGGCCTATGTGTCTTTATTTGCAGGATTCTGGAGGAGGAAGGAAGTTAGCAACATAGTCCATGTGGTCAGATTTCCACTGATGTTCTGACAATAACAGGACATACCTGATATAAATCTGGTAAGTTTCTAGACCTGTTACTGGCTCAAATATTGCTCTCCGTATTATCTAGTGACTTCATGGGGTTACAGGATTTAAGGGGCAGAAAGGAGATCAAGACAATCCTAGGTTTCCTAGGCTGTACCTTTTTCCTTCCTCTTTCTCTTCTTTTTCTTCTTTCTTTCCATTCTTTCTTCATTCCGTCTCAATTGACTCTTTTTAAAAAGTAATAACATTAACATTTATCATTAAAAACATACAAGTATTACTCTAAGAGTATAGTACTGTAAGAAATGCACAGAGAGAATTTGATCTGGCATGGGCTCATCCAGGGAAAAGAGTGCACCATAAATAAGATGTTACATCAGTATGATGGTCTGCAACTTAAGAAAGCCCTGACTGCCTTTTCTCCACAGTTGTCTTGTGATTACGTTAAGACAAGTAAACTCAGCAACAGTTTGCTTCTTACAGCCAGTCCCCCACAGTGAGACTGTTTGGCTAAGAGACTGCCACTAAGTGCCTCTGACTGCTCTGTCCCATCTCCTGCTTGAAAGGAAACATGTCTAATAACTAACAATGTGAGGTGAAGCGGTAGCAAAGAGATAATTCTTCTGACTCTTACTTCTGCAGATAGCTGAGTTCACAACTTACCCCAAAGTGATTAGAGACATAAAAATCCCCCCTCCCTCCCTCTCTTTACTCAGTGTATTATCGCAATTGCTAATTTAAGTAGGACGTGAGGCAAGTTCTTTCAAAGAGTGAACCTGACCCTTCACCTCTCCAGCACTACCCATGGCTGTTGCAAAGCAATTGTGCCTGTCAATGGAGAACAGAGAGCAGTAAAAGTAATGAAAAAGGTAATAAGAGTTAAAACAAAGGTAGATGGACCTCAAACGAAAACAGGAAGATTTAGGATACCTGGAGAAAGACAAGTCAGCATTATATAGAGACGAATTAATACTTTGGGATTAAACTGTGTGTGAAGGGTAGGGACATAGTGCACTAAAAATAGGAACAGGGTAATTTAGAAGCTAATCAAGCTCTGTCACAGACAAAATTAATAAGTAAAAAAAAAGTTTTAACAAGACATTAGCCATCTGAAGAACACAGGCAGCCTGTGGAAGAGGATATTGTATCAGAAGGTGTTATTAACACTGCTATTATTAGATTGGGCATGATTAACAGGATTTGGTCAGAAAGAAGCAAGGTGAGGGTTAGAAGTACAATGGAGTATCACCTAGAATATCAATACAGAGGTTACAATTTTAAAAAAGGAACAGGAAATAACTTTGGAAAATGACAGAAAGATGGTGAACTGTTCTGAACTTCTCTATGTGGTGTAAAGATACACTGAGTAAGAGCAAGTAAGGTGGTTGTTTTCTTTTCTGTCCATGTTTTAATTGCCCTAATGCAATGGTTAACATTTGCAAAGATGAGACTTCAGAGACAGAGGACCTTTAGAGGCTCATTATAGGTTTTCATGACTCTGTCGGACTTTTTTTTCCTGAAATGATTTGCAATGGGAATTTCATAAGACTTGAGAGACGGTATTTCAGCGGGTGTAAAGTAGTGATACTCCACTGAAATCGGTAGAAATGAACTGACTTCCACCATTCTCATGATTCAACATTTATTTTGAAAGCAGAGTGAAAAATATGAAAGAATTTCATAAAGGTGAATTTCTGAAGGACAGTTCTGGTTGTAATCACTAGGTGAAGAAGTAATTTGCCGAGTGTCAAAAGAGATGTGGGCAAAATGAGAAAAAGATCGCTGGCTCCAGGCATTGATTTCAAAGCATCTATTACTGAACACCCCCAGAGGCAAGGTCCTGGTCTTGATGGACACCTCTTATTTTCTTTTCTTCTAATTAAAAGTAAATACATACTTGATCAGAAATGCACCTGTTTTTATCATAGGATTTTGTGGTTTTGCTTATATCTTGGCCTACAAGTATTTTGGATCAGATGATATCTTTTTCTGAGTCTTCACGCTATTGTTTCTCAGCAGAGCACTTGCACATATATAATCAGATATTCCAAATGAGTCTTCTCCTCATGCAGATCCCTCTTGATTTGTTACATATTCTGCTTGCCATTAGTCTGACCCTTAAAAAGCAAAAAATACTAAGTCAGTAGGTAGTTTGATTTTTTTGTGTGCTTTGGTTAGGCATAACAGAACCTTCATTAATCAGAAGCACCTAGTAACTACTCAATGTAGATTGTTATTATTCACAAAGAACTACATTTCATCTAGGAGAGAGGTGATATTTCAGCACTGCCACTTTATTTCCACCCCTTCAGACAGATTCTTTAGACTGAGGTGCCAATCAGGAGTGATCTCCTTGAGCTAAGTGTCATTACATGGGGGGCTAAACCTATCTGTGAGCTCAAGACTCTGTTTGCTTGCATCCAATAGGCTTTAACTGCTTACTAATCACCAGGGCATCCAGCCACCATTATGCCTGCAGAGACAATTTGACAAGTGACACTGTGACAGTAATGTTGCTGCTGACCACCAGCTAAGTCCCTGGCTCTGGAGTGACACAACCTCTGGAAAACTCAGCAGATTGCCTCTTCCCTGCCTGCATGCATTCACTGCATTTCAGCTGAGCAAAGGTGTCTTCCTCTCTGCAAACCGCATTACTCTCTATTTTCTGATAGAAAGCAGTAGTGAACCTGTAGAGTTCTGAAACACATAATATGCATGGCTGCTGTTTTACACTTGTAACATCTTGTATGCACTGAAATGTACAGCTGTTTACACTTGTAGCTCTGTCAAGTAAACAAGTGGTGATTTCTTATGATAGAGGGGAAATTGGCACAGGGCTGCTATTCACTCACCTACATCCTGGCAACTCCTGGTGGTGGAAATCATTCTTTAGGCACCAAATTAGCTTCAAGTATACTGTAAAACTGGCTTCTCTGAGGTGGAGGGGATGCAAGAGGAATTCTGTCGGCTGCATCTGTACCTCTGGAAATGGCAGCCACGGAGAGCCTGATGGACTCTGCCTCCTGCTGCAGCCACCCATGTAAGTGCCTCGCAAACAGCCTGTGCAGTGACTGTGCCAGGGTGTGTTGGCACACACATTCGGACACAGAATTTTCAGGTAGCTCTTCTCCAGGAATAATAAAGTTTGTTACTTAAACTGCTTGTGAGTCTGCCCTGGAGAAGGGCTGGGAGGTGCCTAAAGAAGGATCCATAGTAACTTTCAGTACTAGTTAAGATGATTAGAGATGTTAAAATAACTGAGTCTAGATGATGGACTAGAGAGACCGTCTGATTAAGTCAGCAATTTGCAAGTTCATAGCAAACAAAAGGAAGCTGTTATTTTACATGGTGTACAGATTAATTTGATATTGCTTTACAACATAAAGATAGTGTTTACTTCAGGGAACCTGAACATAACTGTGGAGATGAAACCTTTAAATATTAAGAATTACAAAGAAATAATAGAATAATGATTTAGGGTGGAAAAGACCTTTAAGGTCATCGAGTTTAACTGTTAACCGAACACTGCCAAGTCCACCACTAAACCATGTCCATAAGCAACACACCTACATGCCCTTTAATTCCCTCCAGGGATGTTTACTCCAGCACTTCCTGGACAGCCTGTTCCAATGCTTGACAACCCATTTGGTGAAGAAATTTCACTCACCAGTGCCAAGTACAGAGGGACAATCTCTTCCATAGTTCTGTTGGCCACACTATTTCTGATACAAACCTGGATGCTGTTGGCCTTCTTGGCCATCTGGGCACACTGCTAGCTTATATTCAGCTGACTGTCAACCAACACCCCCAGGTCCTTTTCCTCAACACAGCTTTCCAGACACTTAAGCCTATAGCATTCCAGGGGGTTGTTGTGGCTGAAGTGCAGCACCTGGCACTTGGCCTTGTTAAATCTATGAGACATTTCCTCCAATCATCAAACTCTTGGTAACCAGAAGAGTCTCTCCTGTTCTTACATGCTTTCCCTTTCTACATGTCTTTACATGTTTGCCCTATTCCTATCCACATACAGGGAAATCTGCTTCTGATCATAGCTGCAGAGAGAACATAAGACTAACCGGTCACTTTCTTGACAAAGGTGTTTAAATTCCTTTCAGGTCTTGTAATGGTTTGAAAAAGCAAACCAACAAGAGACTCAAGTCAGAAATACAAAACAATAGAAATGCAACAGTACAAATGAAAGAAAAAAAAAAAAGAAAAAAAAAAAAGAAAGAAAAAAAAAAAAAAACACGTCAAACCACAAACAGAGTCCAAATATAACCCGACACTCTGCCAGCTAGGGTGGTGGCAGCAGTCTAGGTGAAGTGGTCCTGTTGAAGCCATGATCCCGTAGCAAAAACTCCATCAGCTCCCATCCTCCAGAAAATCCAGCGGGCAAGAGTCCCTAATGCTGTCCTGAACCCCAGACTATATCCAGGTCGGAGCACTTGGCTCCTCCCCCCTGGGCAGAGCATCTCACAATGGGCTGATGTCATTCTGTGAGTCCTGCGGTGGGTCCTTGATTGCCCATTAAACTCCTGGAGGGAGTTATCTATGAGTCATGTGGCAAGGCATTGATGGGCATTAAGAGAGAGGACTTCTCCCGCTGGATATGAAGGTGTTAACATCTTCCCCGATCTCTTCCCTTATCTGTTGTAGCCTGGGGTGTGAGGTGTGTCCTGGGCAGCTGCTACCAATGATTTGTTAACGGCCCATAAGCAATGACATAGAAGGTATAGAATAAACAGTTTTTTGGTTCTACCCACATGATAAACTGGTCCCAGCCCCTCTAACTATGACAGGTCTTCACTGTACTAAAAATAAAATGTCTCTGTATAACATAGTCTCTGTCCAAGAGAAACTGTAGGCTGGTTTAAGAAATAGTAAATTATTTTTTATCATTACTTTCTGGCCCATAATTTTACCAACCGACCAAACAAGAGAGTCATATTTGTTCTTCATGGCAGGCTCTGTCTCAGCTAAAAATAAAATAAAAATATTGTTAAAAGAAACCTATAAATATCCTCCATGCACAATTTCACAGTTCTACCATCACAAACTGGGGGCCAGAAGCATAGCATATCACAGATGACATGTAGAGATGTAAAATAAAAGACAATGGGAAAGATAATCACTGCCAAATTTGTAGAGTGAAGTAAAGAACATCTACAAGCTCACTCTACCCA
>JANHGN010003239.1:68059-81794 GCA_024605025.1 Megaceryle maxima
TCTATCTCTTCTGAATAGCATATAGCCATCCATAACAACATTCCAGTCATGGGAACTGTCCCACCACATCTCAGTAACTGCAGTTATATCATAGTTATGCATCCTAACATATATGTCTAACTCCTCCTGCTTATTCCCCATGCTCCGTGCATTGGCATATAAGCATTTCAGAGAGAGACTAAAGTTTTTAGTTTTAAATCTTTTCATCCAACCATTTTTGGCCACCTCCGTGGCCACCAACCTACCAGTGAGCCCCGTGTGTCCGTAGTCGCACATACCATCACTATCCACCTCAAGTGGGATGGCAGAATGAAGGTCATCCCCAGGCTCATCTCTAGTGAGTCTGGTTTTATCTGCTTCCCTCTTTGAGCCTAGTTTAAATCCCTTTTGACGAGCCCCACCAACTACTGTGCAAGGATCCTTTTGCCTTTTTGAGATAGGTGGTCTCCATCTGCTGCCAGCAGACCAGGAGCCATATAAACTCCATGAACAAAGAACCCAAAGTTCCAACTGTGGCACCAGTCTCTGAGCCACATATTAATCAGGTAATTAATTAATCACATATTCATTTCACTAATGAAAACAGAAAACTAACAATGTAAAATAGGTCAACAACCAGAAAAAAAATCCAATCATATCTGTGTTAAATTATGTATTATGTTTGACCATGAACTGTTAGGGGATGGGAAATTTTACTAGTGGTCCTAATCTAAGAATGTGCATTCATTAGAATGAACTAGAACCATCGGGTTTGGTTACTTTGCTTTGATCTGGTTTTTAACACCTCTATTGAAATCTAGAAAAAGTAAATGTTTATGTTAGTCACAGAAGATTAGAAATTACTTAAGTTTGTGGGAAAGAGGGAACAGTATCCTTTCTGCTAACCTTCAGTTATCTAATTTAGAAGCTTGTATTAACAAACTTCTAAGCTTCCCAGTTGTTTCTTTAGGGCCTTTGACCCTGGACTGAACCTCTTACTTTCTAAGGTTAAGAAACATTAAGTTGAAGCTGGATTATATTTGAGTTCAGTCATCACAGGTGGGTATGCTGCAATTAACCTGCATAATTTGCCTTGGATAGATCTGTCTTAAATTCCAGCACATCTCCTGAAGACAAGACATATTGTACCATAATCCAAAGGGAGATTCAGTGCTTGTAAACCAGGATGCTGCTCTGAAACATGCATTTGGGGTGTTGACAATGAAGTAGGTTTGAAAAGCCTGTTCAGTTTATGCCATCTGATATTTACATCATTGTTCTGAGCACTTGAAATGATAACAGCATAAAACCCAGGAATGATCCCGTCATATTTCCATGTGGCACAGTAGCCTATCAGGATCCTACTTTATGTGTATATCCAAATATTCAACAACAGGAAATTATATTTATCTGGAAATGAAGAAGAAATCTTTAGGGTAAAGTTAATAACATAACACAAATTACAATAATTTCTTTATTGAAGCAATAGGTTAAAAATAGAAACCAGTCTCAAAGACTAGAAAACAACTTATTGATATAGAAGAGAGAGTACCACAGTATTTTGATTCTTCTGCTAAACTGTACTAATAGCTCTTTAATTGTATTCTAATGTACATGGTAAAAATAGAAGGTAAAAATAGAGTAAAAAAATAGACATAAGCTAGCTATGTGGGCTCGCAGTCTAAGAAAGCCATTCACATCCTGTGTTGCATCAGGAGAAGCGTGACCAGGAGGTCAAGAGTGATGATTCTCCCTTATACTCTGCATTGGTGAGACCTTAGCCAGAGTGCTGTCTTCAGCTATGGAGTCCTCAGCAGAAGAAAGACATAGACCTTCTCACGTGGGTCCAGAGAAGGCCCTGAAGATGATCTGAGGGCTGTAATACCCTCTCCTATGAGGACAGGCTGAGAGACATGCGGTCGTTCAGCCTGGATAAGAGAAGACTTCAGGGAGATCTTACAGCAGCCTTCCAATACTATAAGGGATCCTACAGGAAAGATGGGGAGGAACTGTTTATGAGGGAGTATAATGATAGAACAAGGTGTAATGCTTTTAATCTGAAAGAGGCAAGATTTAGATTCCCCCTTTACTCTGCTTTTGTGAGACCCCACCTCGAATACTGAATCCACTTCTGGTGTCCCCACTGTAAGAGAGACATAGATCTGTTGGAACAAGTCCAGAAGAGGGCCACAAAGGTGATCCAGGGCATGGAGCACCTCTGCTATAAGGATAGGCTTGCCCATTTGTAGGGAGGTACACTGGTGAGGCTGCACCTTGAATACTATGTTCAGTTTTGGGACCCTCACTACAAGAAGGACACTGAGGTTTTGGACTGTATCCAAAGAAGGGCAATGAAACTGGTGAAGGGTTTAGAGAACAAGTCCTGTGAGGAGAGGCTGAGGGAACTTGGGTTGTTTAGTTTGGAGAAAAGGAGGCTCACGGAAGACCTTATCACTCTCTACAGCTTTCTGAAAAGAGGTTGTAGCAAGCTGCATATCAGTCTCATTTCCCAAGTAACAAGTGGCAGGATAAGAGGAAATGGCCTCAAGTTTCAACAGGGAATGTTTAGATTGGATGTTAGGAAAAAACATAAAGGGTTGCTAAGCCCTGGAACAGTCTGCCCAGGGAAGTGGTAGAGTCACCATCCCTGGAGATATTTAAAAGGCATTTATATGTGGTGCTGAGGGACATGGTTAGTGGTGGGCTTGGCAGTGTTAGGTTAAGTGTTGGATTTGATGATCTTAAAGATATTTTCCAACCTAAATGATTCTATGAAGTATTACACAGAAACACTGAGTGGTCTTTCTTAGTCTGGTATTTTTTTGACTGGCATGATACTGCTGCCCACTTCAGATTCTGCATTTCTCTTTCTGTAGCTTTGGCTTGAATGCATATTTCTGCAAAATCTAAAAACTTTCACTTAAGTAGCTGAAATAAGGTACACTTTGTTTAAATTGGATCTGTTTATTTTCTTTTATTTCTTAACAGTCTGTTACCCAGTTGTCCTTTCATTTAACAAATTCTTTGTTGATATCCTATACTCCTAACATTTTCAAAAGAATCTAAGTCAATGTCTTTTCCAGATAAATAATGAAGAATTATTTAGATGTTTATTAATAGCTACCACATCAGTGTGCCATAATAAAACAACAGGGTTGGGTATTTTAAAGTTTATTCTTGAGGCATTGAGAAGTAATGAATTGGTCCTGTGGATTTCTTTCAGGATGTTTTAAAAAAGGATGAGTCTCAGACAGAAGTTAAATATCTTCTGATCTCATAGGTAGTATAAACAGTCCTATCAATAAGTGGAATAAAAGAAGAGGTCATTAAAACCAGAAGCTGCTGAGATAAGTAAGAATGAAATTGTGTTCAAAATTAGGATTATAGAACATAATTCAGTTCACCCCAATCTAACTTTAATATTTGGGTCAGGGAATTGGCTAAAACATAAACTACTCTCATCTTCTCTGACAGAAAAAAAAAAAAAGTCTGACAGAGGAATTCTTAAACTTAGGCTCTAATATCTACAGTCATCCTGGTAATAAACAGGACTATGGCAAGTTCTTTTTGTTGGAAGATGCAAACCTGAGGTTGCAATAGATAACATGAAGTTTCTTATGTTGCAAAAAAGCCCAATTTGTTCTGTGACATTGTGTTACTATAGGCTATTGTACAGACAGCATGTATGTTTCAATACATTTCAATAGGAATTATTATTCTGGTTTTGTTAGTTGATGCTTTTGAGCAGTGCATATTAAAATCATAATCACAAGCCCCACAGACACCATTAAGAAATCTTAGAATGATATCTAGGGCTTTCTAATGCAAAGCATAGGACATTGCTGTGAAAAGCTGAATGTTGCTTCCTTTCAAGGAAGCAACAAGAGAGCTCTGAATTGATAAAGAACTGGCAATATCCAACTGTTAAGATGAAATCCAAAGCCCAATGACATTAATGGAGAAACCACACGGATTTCATGAGGCCATGAATTGGATGCTTAGGCATGTTCAGCAAGGCACTTTGCATATGCAGATGGTCCTCATTCACCAAATAATTTAAAAACACACTGAACTTTCAGTAAGTGCTCAGAGCTTCATTGAAGTCAATTTAAGCATATTTTAAAGTGGTTTGTTGAACTGTGAGGAAATGACGAATCTGAGTCTCAGTGAGTTTTATGGAAATGCTTGATGTACTTAAATCTAACATAGGTATTTAGTAAACTCTCAAATTTCTCCACTGAGTCCAACTGGAAAATGAATAATACATCATCTCTGGCCCTCTGCTGCCTTTGAGCTACAGAGACCAGGCAGACCAGAAGCTAAACATTTACCTATTTCTATGCCAGCCCTTTCCTCAAATCCCAGTAGGAATTTTCTACTTAATGGAAAGACTAAACTTCTGTATTCATCGTTCTATTCATCCCTAGCCAAGAGTATGGAAAACAGCAAATACATCTTCAGGCAATTAAAAAAAAAAAAAAAAAAGTCAATTTTATTTGCAACATTTCTGACTAGGTCAATCCATATACCCTCAGATTATGAAGCTGACAACTTCCATAAGCTCTCTGTCAATGAGAAATACCAGTTATGTATAAAATTAAGTACTTAATACTTTTTTTTTCTAATTGCTAAAGGTTTCCGTGTAGGTAAGGTGATTTAAGCAGTTAGTAAGTTTCAAGGGAAAGTGCATAGTGAAATGAAGAACAATGTGTTTCCCTTCTCTGTAGCTTCTTAACTTTGCTAAGAAACATATTTCTTCTAACATTTGTTTTCGTAACAGGAACTCAGTTCTATGAAGAAAAACTCTAAAATCTAAAGAAACTTTAAAAGCCAGACTTCTTTTCTATTTTAGTAAAATATGTATGTAAGTAAAAAATAATCATGCAATATTTCTACTTGAATGAGATTTATAGGCCACTTCTGACAACTACCTCTATGTTGAAATGTACTTAATTCTGTGAGTGATCTCCAGAGCTTCAGATTTGTTTACAACCATTTTGTGTCTTATGCTGCTAAATTCTATAACTCTGCTTGTCAGACAGCATTTAGTAAAGAAAATTAGATGGATTTATCTATTCCAAAAATATTCAGAGTTTCTGCTACTGGTGTTAAAGCCTTATTGTTGTAAACACTGATGTATCAGATTTACCTATGTAAGTCAAATAGCGTGGCTCACAAGAAGGAAATAATGTAGCTAAATATACATGTACAGCTTGCTTGCTATATGTATAAATTGCTGCTTGCTCTATGGTACACAATTGCACAGACTAGACAGAAAACTGCTGCTGCAGATATGCATTTGTAGGCACTTTTAGTTTTACTAACTGTTGTCAGAGACAGCAAAAATATCATGCTGAACACAGTGCAAATGATACCATAAAGTAATTGATATTATTAAAAGTGGCTTTCTTCTCATTGTGAAATTCAGCATTCTTGTAAGTTAATAACTCAAGGAAGTGAATGGCTGAAATAAGTGATACTGAAGGGAATATATTTATTCAGATCAAAATCTGGATGAGCACTGAAACTTATATGGATATATGGCAATTAAGGATTTTTATATATATATAAAATTATTAAACATTCTTTCTAAAGTCTTTAAAAAAAAAAAAAAAAGTGAACAAAACAAACAGGCAGTGAAAATGGTCATTTTGTGAATTTTTTTTTTCTTCAACCATGGCAGGAAGCCAAAGGAAAAGCAGTTAGAAAAGACATGGTTCTGGCAAAAGTTTTTCAAGTATAAAGCATGAGAAAGAATGATTTCAGAGGCATTATTATTTTTGTAATTTTAACAAACTTACTAGCCCCACATTAACAGAAAGACTCAGAGGTATTTACCATAGTTACCTGTCACTTATATGTACCAGTATCTAGGGTGTGTGAGATTTTCACTAAAGGCAAGATTCAGGGCTGGCCTGAAGCTATGTGATGGATTTTGTAAGCATTTAGACAGAGACCCTTGAGATTTATATAAATCTTTAACATAGACCTACTTTCATGCTTTCTCCCATTCGGCAGCCCTTGCACTCACCAAATTTGTTATGATACATGAGTGGTCATAGCTGAATACTTCTGTTGCCCATTTGAGACTAAGCAGTCTATTACATTGCAGCCTGTAACACACCATTTTGGTATTATACATGAAATATACTCACTGTAATCCCAATTAAAAAATCAAAGTGAGGATCCTAATACAAGGTGATAGTACTCCAAACTAACTACCAAGTATCAGGTTTTGTGTCAAGTAATACACAAAAATTTTGCTGGGGAAAAACTGCATTTAACAGGTATCATGTTATTGTGGAAACAACAGCTGGAATGTATTTTACCTCTCCACAGTTGCATAAATGCAAATAATGGTAATGCATCTCCAGGATTTTTATGTCTGTTAATCCTGGATTGTAATGACACAATCTAAGCTATAAAATAATTATATTTTTATATATGTATTTTTACATGTATATATACACATAAATGAGCACAGATATATGTAGATGTGAATATATACCTATGATTATAGTAAAGATATATTAGTTTTCATCTTTAGATTACAAAACACTGAAGAAGAAGGCAAGAGTGACTCTTGCTGTTTTACATGTGTATAAATAAAGGATGTGAAACAAGTTACATAGTAAGTGACTTGCTAAATTGGGGAAAAAAATTCCCCAAGTTATTTCTCAGCTGCAGGCTCCTATCCACTTGACACCACTGCTCCACCTAATTCAATCCCAGCTATTGAGCAGATTAGAAAAGCATGATAAAACTTGTCTCAAGTGTTCACTCTACTGTCCTGATTGAGATAAACAAAAGCAACAACAATAAAAAAAAAAACATACTGTGAAACAAATTCTAATATCAGCAAAAGACTAGAGAACTAGCCATAGGTCTCATAGCCATTTGTACCAGGGCTTCTATCCTCCTCCTCACTCCCTGATAATTAACCGTCATTTCTGCAGTTCCTCATCTTCTTTGTATTGATCTTTCATCATATAATGGGTGCAAACAGCAAGAGGAAGGCTTAATAACAAACATTAAAATGAATAAATAATTACAGCCACAAATCTTCCTCAACCAACTGATTATTTGTTCAGTGACAATATTACAAGAAATTGGCTTTACATAATTTAAAAGGACACTAGCAAGTAGAGATTTTTTTTTAATATCATTTTTCCTCTCTACACTCCCTGAAAAGGTGTGGGGGGTGTTGGTGTTTTTTTCTTGAAAAGGCTACAAGGCCTTAACTTCTTAATCACTTTCCCAGCATCTTTGTGATATTCAGAAAATTTCTGAGGAGGTAAAAACAACTTATTGGTGATCAGGAGTAAATTGTCTTTCTCAAAGATCTACAAAAGCATTGACACAGGGTGTATGTGTACTTCCCTTTCCTGTCCTGAACTTTGGGTCTCTTTTAGTTCTGAACGAGAGCTCAAAGTATGCTGGTGAGACTAGACAAAATGAAAAGGTTGAAGGAAAGAGGTTGGGTGAAGTGACCTTGGGTGAGGAGGAATCTTCCCATGTATAATGAGCTGAATTCATCCTCACCCCTTCTTTCTGATAAGCAATGTTGCTGAGGCATGCTCATGGCCACATTACAGGATAGGAATTGAAACAGTGCTTGGACTTAACAGTCTGCAAAATCACAGACCATCCTGCCTCCTCCTCTGCAGGACAGAGCTCAAGCCTGTGCCCTGGCCTCTGCTAAGACCTCCTTAATACTGTCTTTATTAGGATAGATGTGGCTTTTGTGTAAGTGGCTTGATATTATTAAGAAGGGTTCAATATTCCATAGGTGACTTGAAATGCAGCACATGGTGTGATTTTGGAAGGTGATCATGAATCTGTCCTCAGTGTCGGAATTCTGTGACATAGTGACATGGCAGGTGCCTGATACAAGCTTGATACATTATGTTTAATTCAGAAATTCACTTTAATGCAGCTGCCCTTATCACAGAGATTACAAGCATCAGCATCATCAAGGGCACAGAAGTTTGCTGTTGCCTCTAACACTCTTTGACCTTAGTGCACATCATTAGCTATTTCAGAGATGTTGTGGGGTTACATGATAGCAGCACCTATCTATGACATGTCCCAGACCCCTGAAACAAGAGGAATTAAGAATAGTAACTTGTTTTGAGGCAAGATTTTGAAGGTCAGAGGTCAAGTGTGTTTTATTCATTAACATACTTCTTGTTCAGAAAGCTTCATAACTAGATGTCCACACGTTGAACAAGTAATGATCTGAAAATGGCACAATTTATAGGATGATATGCTGGCAGAAAGTTTTCTAACACCTCCCAGAAGTGCACTTTCCAGAAACCCTCTGTACATAAACATAAAGGTCTGCAATCTGTCAGTTAATATTAATGTGGTCATTTGCTGGTAAGTTGTAATAACATGATGCACATGGGACTTGCTACACTGACCTTTTTGGTGGAAGTGATTCATTAAATGGTCACTCATTTAGACAGCAGTAACTATTTGCACAGCTATTAACATTTTAGAACTTAACTAGGTATTTATTGCTTTCAAAAAGAAATTTTTTAGCAAGGTTAGCCGAAGAACCAGGTTTTTCATTACTCAATAAAGGAAAGAATCTAAAATTCAGGAGCATCAATTACAAAGGGGAGGGATATTTTGTATGAAATGTCTAACTTCAGATTAGTCTAAATGGCTGAGCTATTATCTGTATGCTTTTGAGCCCATGGCTACAAATCATTGCTTTCACTGTCAAAGGCTAAACCAAAATGTTGATTTCTCTCCTGGGCTGTTTTTTTCTCCAGCATTCCCACACCATTTAAAGAGCACAGAGAAGCCATGAAAAGTGATGAGAGATGTTAAATAACTAATAATATACTCCTAAAACAAGAATCACCCACTTCAATGGGTACCTGCTTCCGTCACTAGGTTTACTGACTTCTGCTGATCTGGATTTAAGTTTTGCACAAAACCAAACTCGGTAGAGACACAGAAATTCCTATAAGAACACACTGATTGTAACAAAATTCTAATACGAACAGTTGATAAAGGGTTTCCTGATGGGTGCTAGGCATCTTTTCTTTCAGTTTGCCTTCAGAGCTCCTCAGAAGTGTCCCAGGGTGATGCCAGAAACTCAGAGCTAGCAGATAGCCACACTTTTTGCTTTCACATAGCCACATGTTTTTGCTTTCTCTACTCCCTTGGCTTTATGGCTCTAGGTCAATGCAATGGAGTTGCACTCCTCTTTTAATTTGTTTTAACATATGTGGAACTTCTGCCATAGACTGGTGAGATGCTATTTCTATTTTGTGGGGAAAAAAAAATTAAAATAAAAAAAAATTGAGTGAAATACAGGACATACTTTGGTCATAAAGTGTGTAGGACAGTGCCTGGTGAATGTGGCTAGATTTCAGTCTGGCTGTGTATCAAAAGGGATTATATACATGTATGTTGGGGAATAACATCCTACTTTCTTTTTTATTCAATCTTCTCCTGTTCCACACAATAGATACATGACCAGAGCTCAGTCATGAAGTACAGTGACCTTTTCAGCCTTGCCTAGCACAAATGTATAAATATTTTTATCTTCTCTTGTTTTAAGTTTTAGTTGTGGCTAGTAATTTAATAATCCTGAGATGTGAAATAAGAACCTAGAAACTAAGCCTCACCATTAAGTCAGCAACAGTATCCTTCCAGCAGTGGCATCTTTTCAAATTTCCCAATGCACTGCCTCCAGAGATAGTGTGATGAGGCATGCCACATGTGACGAGCCATCAAATATTAAAAGCAACCATAGGAGTGACAAGATTGTTCAGCTGAATAGTTACAGTCATTCTGGTTAGCAAGGGATCCTTCTTTGCTTCCCAATGAACTGTTAAACAGCTTGCATTTTTGCAAACCTCTCCAGTGCCTCCTCTGTTTGCAAAAAGCACTTGCATTAAAGCAAATCTAGGAAAACACAACTCCACTGAGAAGTAGAGCAGCCATGCAAAATCATTATCCTAACAGCCCTAAACACTCTAGACTAGACTGTTGTTTCATAACATGTTGATCACAGCAAGGCTGAGTGGCATGTGCTGTAGATATATGGTACATTTGCTTATAAATGAAGTGGGGAAGACAGTCAGGGGAAAATAAGCTGTTAGCTTGGCCCATGGGAGACCAGAGTTCAAGTTCTCATTTAACCACAAAAACATCCACATACCAGTGCGACCATTGACAGTCTCATGCCTCACTTTGCATTTGCAAAATGCGTTGGACAGTTCCGTTTTCATAGCATTATTATGAAGAGAAAATGAGCCCTTTTGTTAACTTTCATTCACCGTAAGACACTTAGTGCTGTGTAAACATATGCATTGACGCCTCAACCTGAAAACAACTTTAAATGACTAAGCCCCAATTATTTTAATATATATAAAGGGATTCAAAACTATGATAACAGCCTACAAATTAGTTATTTTATTATGCCAGCATAAATGAAAATAATAATTAGGATTACAATAGAGCTCTTGAAGGAGACAAACCATTGTATGAAATCTTCAGTGTTTTCAAAACTTTTGCTTTGTCTTCCTTTTTTTAGTATTTAGCAACATTATTTCAAGAGTACTTTACACTAGGTTCAGTATTAATGGTATAATTAGCTGTGGAAAATATTTAGTTGTCATCTTGTATTTATTTATGTTCCCAGGATCATGTAAAGTTCTGCTACATTAAAATTTAATTTGAAAGAAAAAGAATTTTATTCATTTTTCAGTGTAATGACCATTTCTGCTTGGCTTATATGAATGATAAAATATTGTTTGAACACACTTTTCCATTTATTTTCCAGGCATTTATGTAAACTCCTAAAGAAAACACTGCAATGCTTTGTTGGCTGACTATTTGACAAAAGAATTGTAGACAAATATTTTATTCTCAGCATCTTGTCAGGAAATGTTCACAGTGCTATCCATTATTTAGCACTTAATTTGTTAATTGATTGATCGATTGATTTGGGGATATTTTACACTGAGATTAACATGCGCACACACAAAAATCTTGTCTCTATGGTAAATTTAGGAAAACTGTATCAGAATGTAAAATGTTCTGGTGCTTACAGATGTAGATTGAATCTGTCATGGGTTGGCAACTACTGAAAATAATTCATTGCTTGGAACACAAATATTTTGGATCAAACCTCAAAACTCATTTGATTTGGTTTGATTATTCCTTTGATGTTCAGAAGAATGTGGAGCTATTCTATGGGAAGAAAAACTGTGTTTTGTACATCACTTCTGAAGAGATTATTTCCCAGTCTAGAAACAAAAATAAGATGCTGTTAATCTTAGAAACTCGATGTTCTTCAATGCCTTGTTATTTAAAGACCTCAGACCTTTTCACCATTTCTCTTCACAACACTGGCCAAATGATCTCAGAAGTCCTTTAATAGATAATTACCAAAAGCTGTACACATATACTTCTTGTATGGAGTTCATCTCACACAGGCTGTATTGTGAAGCTTATTTCCTGTTGACAGTTTTACTTTAAGCAACTCCCAGATTAGCCCCCTTTCCTTTGGTTATACCAGGATGACTGTTTGTGAGACTACATGGTTATTCATGATAGTAGGGCAGGTGGACCTCTAACAAGAGGGAATGTGAGTTCTGTTATGATCATTAACTTATGGATATTAGGGCCTCTCTGTGACCCAGAATTTACAGAGTTGGGAGTACCCATCCCCAGCTCTTAATGATTTAAACTCACTACTATTCCTTCTGTACCTCTGGGTCTCCTTCAAAAGTTAGTTTAGGTAATCTGAAGAAACTCAGTAAAGCTGCTGTGATCCTCTTTGAGTCACAGTCTGGATAGATCCCACCCAGTACACTCAACAGCGTGCTTCCAGGTTTGTAATACCACAGACACAGGACCATCTGATTTGTTCCATGCTCTTCTGTGCTACTTATTCCTGAAACCTGCAGCATTTTGACACCAGGATTCTTAATGAGTATTTGAATTAAATTACTTTTTAATCTTTGGCTTGAGCATACCACTCCCATACACATCAAAATATCAGTGTTTATTTGATCAAAAATCCTCTGTGAAGCTTTTGAACTTATGTAATGACAAGTATTCAGAAGGATGTTAAAATGGGAAAATTTCATACCTCTATGTGTTATCTATATTTTTTCTTCATTTTTTGATTTTGATCAGTTTTGTGTTCCATGTTCCCCTTTGTTTTGAATGTGACTGTGCACAAAGGAAAAGACCCTCTTTTTGCTGAACAGAGAAAGAGAAACAAGGAGCTATTGTAAAACTGGGATAAAATCCAGCCATGATGGGCCAAGTTCCGTGATCAGATGTGCTTGTAGATCTCTAACTGCCTTTCACCACATTCTGCACATAAGCATCCAAGAGTGGAGCAGTCTCTCATATTTGGATTTTTTAGTGGAGCAGGTTGTACATTGAGAATACTGGGACATGGACCAATGCGGGAGGCAATCCAGAGCTGAAGAAAACTGCCACTGTGCTAACTGAACTGCCTGAATTAAATTCCAAACATCTCAGCATCAGATGGTCAAGTGATTTCCACTTCCATCTGAATGTATTCCAGATTTACCATGAGGTTTACCTTTTGGTTTTGGAAGCCCTCTTTCCCCTGTTGATTTGACTGTGGTAAAACAACTTACATACACACAAACATATGCAAGTGAAAGGAAAAGAAATGGTCAGGGAGAAGGGGGGGGTGATGGGGACCAACAACTTGTTTATCAGATTCAAGTTGAACCATCTGTTGTTAATGATTAGATCTTCAGCTTCCAATTTTCATTTGAATGTTATTGCTCATTTCTAGCTGGGTACCAAAACGTCACTTACCACTGCACTCAGGATTCTAAATAAGAGACTATTTAGATTGGAAATCTGTTGGAGGAGGAAATTATGTTTCCTATTATACAGCAAAATACCTTTTCTAACACTGATACTTTCTGATATTGTGTTGTTGACTTTTAGGGAAGGAAACTCAAGGTCTGAGTTAGAAAAATGAACTCACTGGTGGTGCAAATAACATTTGGACTAGAGGGGCTTTGGCAAATGTCAAGGGTCCAGGTTCTGTTTTCAAGCATAGTCCTGTAAAAAAAGAAATAAAAATGTAGTCATCAAGTATCTATTCCAGATCTACAGCAAAGGGAATGAATTCAGCATCTGACCATGGAAATTTAAGATGGTGTTTGCTATATCACACTACTACAAGATTTATTTTAAAAAGAAATAACACAGCTTGCACCTGCTTACACTTCTGTTACTCGCTTTCACTGCTTTAACCACTTTTAATTTCTTCTGTAAATATAGCAACAAATCTGTAACTCCCAGGCTGGAATGTGGATGGATGCTTGCTCTGATGTGAAGGGTAGGAACAAATAAAACCAAATGTACCTAAATCTCATATTTTCACTCTCCATTTATGAATCTGTGAATGGTAATCCAGAGCTTCTACATAGACAGAAGACATAGACATTACTTTGGAGATTTAAAATAAAAATAAACAACATGAATGCATACATGCACCAAGGCAGACAAAAGAATAAAAACAAAACACACAAAAAACCAAGTCAATGAAATAAAGAACAGTACAAAGTCTAACCTCATTGTGAATTGATTGTATATAAAAATCATTGTGACAGTCCTGCAAAAGTTGGGGTTTTTTTTGGTTTTTTTTTGTGTTTTTTTTTTTTTTTTTAAAGATCAGACATTCATAAAGCAAAACCTATTAAGAACACATTGGTCAGAAAACTTCTAATGGTTC
>JANHGN010003241.1:0-50229 GCA_024605025.1 Megaceryle maxima
CCCTCCCTCCCCACCCCCCCCACCACCCTGGCCTCCCCCACTTCTCCCAGACACAAGACATCTCTGAATGCTGAAAACAACTCTTCCCCACCGCAAATGGACCAAATAAACCCAGCACGAGACTGGTGCTTAGTAGAATCAGATGCGCCTCTAATGCTGTCATCTATGGCGAGCTGCATCTGCAAACTGGTCTTTTATTAACGGATTTATATAGATGGGAAAGCTGCCGAGAGTGTGTGAAACCCCAGGCTGGGAGCGAGATGCCTGATGGCCCCATGCCCACAGGCTGCCTTACAGCTTGCCCAGGGCATCGCTGAGGGACTGCCGGCCACCCCCATGTCTTCAAAGACAGGAGGATTTCTTTGCTGTACCAGCATTTAACCCTGTGCCTGGTCCTCCCTGAGCTGTGGGCTGGGAGCCGGGTGATGTGGGTTTGCTGGCGTGCGGGTTGGCGTCGTGGGTTGGTTTGCCAGGAGCTTTGGCATGTGCCGAGGCTGGGATGTGCTGGGTGCCAGCTGCAGGGTGCAGGGGAGCTGCAGGAGGAGAAGTCGAGGTTAACTGATTGCTGAGAGCCGGATGGAGTTTATGAGCCTTGAGGGATCTGCCTTGTAGTCTGGGAGGGATTAGGAAAGACATCCCTGGCCTCAATCCTCCCCACCCCAGCCAGTGTCCGCTCACCCTCCACACCAAAGGTTTTATCCTGGGGCCATGACAGTGGTGTCTGTTGCCCAACCTTTGCCAGGAACTGCAAATGGACAGTCTGGAACTGGTCCTCACTCCCTGGAGTCACTGTGCAGAATACAAAGCCACATCCGCCCCAAAACCCCAAGTCACCTGAACCCCATCCCAGTGGGACCACCACTGGCTTTGCTGCCTTTTCTGTCCCTATGAGGCATTCCTGGCATCCAGGCAGCGGGTGGGAGACTGGGAGGCCTCACCTGGGAACTCTGCCGCTATTGAAAGGGATGGAAAACTGGTCTTTTCCCTTCCAATCTGGCCGTTTCAGGCTCTTTTTTCCTTCCCACAGAGCAAGTCTTCACAACCTCACCAGTAGGCAGAGACCTACAAATCCTGGGCAAAATGAGAAGAAACCATTATTAAAATGCCTGAGGGGCCTGTGAGCAGGAAAGAAATGAGAAGAGCAGGCTTTTTACCCCAAGCTAGCCCTTTCTTTCCACAATTTCCCCCAAGCTACATCTATCCCAGATAACTGCTACTCCCACCTGGTTTTTACTCCGCAGTGGTGTTATGTGGTGCCAGGGTCAGAGCCAGCCTCTCTCCTGGTCTCTTCCTCTCCCTCAGAGTGCCTGGGGACAGAGGAGACAACAGGGTGAGCTGTGGGTAGTGGTGCTGTTTGCAGCCCTTTCTAAATGAAAGCAATGACTTGCTGCAAGAAAGGCCCACTTTGCATCAAAGGAGCTGAGCCCCCATTATCAGCAAAATCCTCCTTTTCCCTGTGTCCCCCCCTACTCTACCAAGCAGCGTGCAGAGGGCAGGGTAAATGTCCCTTGCAGGGGAACCAAACACCTCAGCTCAGGTCCCATGAGGTGTTGCTGCAGCCCAGTTTAGACTGGAATATGCTGATTTTAGACAACAATTCTGTATCTCTTTTTTTATTTTCCGGAAAATAAATAAATCATGCATATCCTCCATCACCCACTCTCTCCAGCCAGCTGTCCCTTTATCATGGCCCATCCTTCCCCTGGGCTTTGGATCTGGATCAGTTAATGCCATCCAGCAGCAGTTGCTTCCTCTGAAATTCATAGAAAGCAGCCATGGGCCCCGGGTGTTTTTAGGTGGTCCAGCTTTGCTGCATTGGCACCCCCCGGAGGAGGGTGGCCGGGGGAGCAGATGATGCTCAGAACAACCCTCAAACACACCTGGGGCTCTGCCAGCAACACTTCCCTGCATCCCTCTGCCCTACCGGTGCTCATGACTTTGCATCTTCTCTAGCTGGTAGGGATTGGATGTCTTTGAAGCTCTATCCCCATCAAACTTGGCTGAAATAAACCATCAGGCTTGAAAGCCATCTGGGGGAGCAGCCACACATGTGCACACACACAGTGCAATCTCATGGTGCTGACTGCCTGGGGAGACCAGGAAAAAAAAGGATCGGCTTCAGTCTGTGATTCTTGCCCTTGCTCTGCTGTCAGTGTTATTCTCTGTCTCCTTGCACCTGGTGGTAAAAGGGATTTTGTGCTCCATGTGCTGGGGAACAAGTCTTAGGATGGAGCATTTGTGGCAAGAGGCACAAAGTGCCTCTGGCACTTCTCTCATCCTGGAGATCATGGCTGAAACAAGTCCAGGAACCTCCTTAAGCTATTGAAGGAGCTGAGCAGAGAGCAGAGAGCTGGCTAAAACCTGTCCCCACCTCCAGATACCCAGCAGAGAGGTGGCTAAAACCCATCCCCACCTCTAGATACCCATCTGACTTTTCCACTTCTGAAGGACAGCTCCTTTTCAGTGCTAGAATTTGGGGTCACTTTCAATAACTCTCTCGAAAAGCAGAAGAAAAAGCCGAAGACACTCTCTGAGTCACTGGCATGTTGTTACCAAGGACACTAAGGTTCCTGATTTTGAAAAAGAGATTAATTGCATTCTACAAATAGACATTTTATCTGCATTGAAGAGCAGCAAGAGCTAGTTCTTTTAGCGTCGCTCATTATGTATCAGCAGGTAGTATTGTGACAGATGTAGGAATCCAGTCGTATTGTCACTTGGGTTTAATCATCAGAGAGCTGTCTTCCCCGGGTCAGCTCCTGGGGAGGATTTCTAGTATTTACATAGCACTTGGGGCTGGCTTCTTTATTGCTGGAGTCTGTATTCACTCGTCAGTCTCTCATTATGCATGTGCCAGTATTAATTGCATTTAGAAATGAGATTCTGAAGCAGAAGTGAGAGCTATTTAGACCTCCATTCAGCTTGAAAGACAGCGGCTTTCTGTGTGACAGCTCTCGAGATGTTCTTGTGTTTGAGTTTCTCTCCAGCTGAAAAGCAGGTGTTGGAGAGAGTTGGTGTCGGGGCCACTGTATCAGCACTGCCTTTTGTGCATGCCCAGACATTTATATAACCGACAGTATAATGACTCCGCAGAAGTGGCATGGAATTGACCCTTCTGGTACTGGGTTCAAACACAGCAAGGTAGAGAGTGGATCTTCTCAGTTGCTGTACAGATCTAAGAAGGAAAGTGATGCTAAACCTTGTCTTACATGGGAAGAGGGGAGGGTATGTTCTTGATAGTGGGTTTGGGAGTTATTTATCAGCTCGGCTGTGCCTGCAGCACTTTGGAGCTTTATTTGTGGCCTTGCTTATGTATTTAAAGTCGTACAGAAATGCAGCTGACACTTGTCTGTGGATGCCTGCTGTGCTCTGATTGCTCCAGCCCGGAGATGCAGAGCCATGTGCCGCCACTGCCGGCTGCCAGCCGTGCCTGGGTGGTGGAAATGAACAGGTCACATCCTGCTTCCCAGAGGGGACTAAGCTAGAAGGTAAAATCCAGATGATGCCAAGCTATTGGCTCTGTTTTCTCCAGACTGAGGTGCAGAGAGGCTGCTCTCACCCTGCAGCACGGTGTGTGGGGTGCGATTAGGGTGCCCTCACTGGAAGGGAGATCGGCACAGGCACCAGATGCTCCCTTTCTCCATGGCCCTGGTTCCCAGTCCTAGGAAAATACCCCCCTCTGGGGCATTCGTTTCCAGCCTGTTGTGAGGTGGCTGAGAAAGCAGCAGTAAAGGCAAATCTACATTTCACTTCCCCAGAGCACCTCCTTTGCTTTGCCATAGCCCAGTCCTGCCCCACCAACCCCCCGAGCTGCTCCTTCTCCAAGAGTACTCCTTGGAGGATGTCTCCCTTCACAGACTTGGCTCTTCCCAGCAGACTTCTTTGGGTGCTCTTTACTCCTTTGGGTGATCACTGCCCTGTGTCTCCCCACACTGAACCAGCACCGAGACCACTCCCCAGGCTCTGGATCAGAAGCATCTCTAGCTCCTCAAACCCACATAGCACTCAGGAGCAGAGGGTGATCATCTTCCACTGGGAAGGGACCAGAGGGGGAGAACATGAGAAAGGCTAACAGAGCAGACATCTGTAACCAGCCTTGGCCCCGGCCAGGACCTTCTCATTAAGTATCACATACAACAAAGAATTAATCACTGCTTTTTGAGGAAACCCAGGCACCAAAGCCCAAGGAGTCCCCCTTGACCTTCCTGTCCCTTGACAGAGAGGTTACTCCAGGGTAGTGTTTCAATTTGCTTTTCACCTCCAGTGAGGGGTGATAGCGGACCCCACACTCAGGCTGCTAGAAGGAAACCTTTCAAACTTCCTTTTGAGATGATGACAGCTCCAGGGACCAGCCCTAACCCCACAGACCCATGGCTGAACCCCCCAGATCTGTGAGCGTGGGCCAAGAAAAACCTGCAGTGTCCCTGGCAGCCCCAAGGCATATAAATAGAAGACAGGACGTGAAGGAGGTCAAGTGAGCAGAGGATTTCACATAATCTCATCTTGCCTGTGCTGTTCATTTGTGTCCTTTGCCCAGGACACATGCTCTGCTTCGCACACGAGGACGTCAGAGGGACAATCTTGCGCTGAGGCAGCTTTATCCCATGGAACATGTGGGCTCCTCTCTTTTTCTTCACTGTGTGCTGTTTTTCAGGGATGCCTTTAATCCTGGGGTCATCCAGACCAGTGAACAGATGGATCCTGGCGTCTGCCCAGCCTGAGCCCAGTACTCTAATTCATCAAAATCCAGTTGGAACAAAACTGGGATGGGGTTCTGGTGTCTCAGGTCTGTTTGTAATCTGGAGGATGCTGCCTGCCCCTCACCATGCCCATCTGAAGCCTTGGTCTGTTCTGCCTTGGTCACCTGTACCACTTCTCCCCGGTCTCTGGCTGTCAGCACCTTTTTCTTTGCTTCTGCTGCTTTTCTTTTCAAAAATACTAAAGGCTGGAGACAAATTCTCTCCTGGTATAAAGCTGTCAGTGGAACTGCTCTGATTTATGTCAGTGCAGAGTGAGGTTGGTAGGTGAATGTCAAAAATAGAGCAAGTATAAAACCTGTTAATAGCCACTGGTCTTTAATGGTGAGAGCAATTCATCACCAGAAGAGATGATCTAGCAGTGTGTATGGCTTCTCTAGTGGCTGGTAGCTTTGCATCTGGACTGGGTGCCTGTCTGAAAGCTGCAGCAGGGCTTAGATGAAGCTTCTCATGGCCATCCAGCTATGAATCAGACTTGTGCTCTCCGGTCCCCTGTGCCATGCTGGGGAGCCCTTGTGCTGAGTCCAGTCTCAAGCTGCTGGTGCCAGCCCTGGGCACAATCCCTTCCTGCACTGCGTTGCTTTCTCACCAGCCTCACATTGATGAGGATGGTGGTGATGATGGCAGCCAGGTACAGGATCTGACCAGGCCACCCTGAAGGCAGCTCACACCTGCTCCCCCAGGCAGGGCTTGTGCCCACAGGCTGCCAGTCCCAGTGCCATCGCTCCAGGCAACCTGTCCCCCAGCCATGTACCTGCCCTATGTGTGGGCAGCACTGCCCAGCCACCCTGCAGCTACCCAAGGGTTGGACCCACAGGCTGCCAGCTCTGCTGGCCTTGTTAGCCATACCTGTATCCCCTGCCCAGAGACAGCCTCCACCTCTGCAGTAAGGACATGTTTGCTCTGGCACTTAATGAGTCTTTAATTCAGCCGGGGCTGCAGGTAGCATGGGGAGGGCCAGAGGCACACAGGCCAGGAGATATCTTCCTTGCTTCCAGTCTTGTTTCTCCCTACCCTGACTTAATTGGCTCATTAAGTGCCAATTTGACCTCCCCACTTTCAGATGTCTCCAGTCTCCACTGGTAAATAGATTTGCACGTCTCCAGTGGAAACTTCCTCAAGCAGAGCCTGGCGCTGGAGCAGGCGGCTGCACAGCAAGTGAGGGAGATGCTCAGCCCCACTGTGAGCGTGGCCCCCGCTGCTGCTGAGCTGAAGCCAAGCGAGTGCTGAATGGGAACAAAACTCCCTCCCAAAAGACACTGGGAGCTGCAGGTAGCGGAAGCCGCAGCCGCCAGCACCGTGCCCATGGTGTGGCAGGGATGCACTGAGATGGAGGTGACCCTGTGCTCCAGGCACAGCTTTGTCATCACCTTGATGTGGGACTGCAGCAAGTCCCTTCCCATCTGCTTGCTGCCATTGCCTGGGAGCCAGGATGTGTGCGAGCGTGTGCCTGGGCACGGAGCATGGCACAACAGGGCCGCGGCGGCAGGGTGCTGGCTGTCTCTGAGAGACAACATTTAGGCGATGCCCTCAAGCATCCTCTGTACCCAGACCCTCATCCAACCCCCCAATACCTCAGGGATGGGGTGGGACCTCCCAGGGGCTACTTTATGCCAGATGAAGGTTTGTCAGCTGAATGTTGCTGGGTGTCATTAGCAGCCTGGTGATGTCCCCCACCGCTGAGAGCACTGCTCAGTCTCCTCCCCACCTGAGGCATGAAGCAAATGGGCAGCCAGGCTGTGTGCCTGGATAGAGAGCAGAGTGCTGGACTGCTCCCTTTAGGAAACACATTGATCAGTGCATGGAAAAGCATCCCAGGAATTCAGCCCTGTCCCTTTGCACCAGAAAGTCAGGGGACCAATCCGGCACTTCCTCCTTGCTCACACTGGTGCAATGGGGAGGAGGTGACAGCACATCACAGAAGGCTCCACTCTACCCAGCACAAGGGAATGACTCCTGGTGTCACTCAGAGGACCAAAAATAGAAGGAAACCAAGTATCTCCAAGGATGGATCTTAGGCTGAATAGTAGGATCTTCCACCCAAGGGCCACCCCTGCTGTCCCCAGCCCCAGGGCCCCGGGGAGGAGGACTGGAGAGAACGTACGGTTCGACTTTGTTGAAGAAGCGGCGCCGCAGCATCATGACCAGCGTGCCGAGGAGCAGGACGGTGGTGCACATGGCGCTTCCTCCATCACCACGCAGCACCGCCGGCCCCTTGCGTCCCTCCTGGAGGCACTGCTCAGCCTGGGACTGTCACCCGTGCCTGGCTGGCTCGTCACTCAGGCTGGCAAACACCTCTCCCCAGCAGTCACCTGAAGGATCTCAGGGCTGGTTTTAGGAGGAATTAGAGCAGGATCAGATGTAATTAAGAGGCAACAAATGAGGACGCTCTCCTCTGACCTTCGGACAGGAGGGAGCTGAGTGCCTGGTCCATGACTCCTTGAGCACTTAATTGGTTTTGGCATGTGGTTCTCCCGCTCCAGCAGGTCCCTGGCCCTGCACCTTGACCAGGCAGATGCTGGGGATGACAAGTGATGTACCACGCCCATTCCCACCCCATGGCTCCCCCAGCCTGTCTTCCTGCCACCAGGACTAGGTGCTCCCTTTTGCTCTCCCCTTTCCCCTGTGCCTCCCTCCCTTCCTTGCCCACTTCCCCCCACTCCTCCCTTTCCTTCCAGCTCCTGTATCCCTCCTTCTGCCAGACCTGCCTCAACCCACTCCCCCCTTCCCATCTCCGGTAATAATCTGACAGGCTCAGACCTGCCTGTAATTCCCCATGGACACGCCTCAGCCAGCTGATCCCTTGTCTGCATCCTTCCCTTGCCTGGGCTGGGTTTGCCTCCTCCTCTTCCCCACTCTTCCATCGCTCAGCAGCACTCACACCTCTCTTCACGACACAGCTCCGGCCCCCTGGTCTCCCCCCAGATCTCTGTGACCATTTCTGTTGTCTTCCCTCTCCTACAAGCTCCTCAGATGCCCCAGTGAAGTGCTGTCATCACACCTTGTCCCAGCTCAGCCCTTTGCAATGCAAACAAGACTTCAGGAGTCAAGGGACTCGGTGGGTTTAGGTTAAAGATAACAACTTGGGTAGAAACCTCTGTAAGAGAGGATGTGGGGAGAAGACAGCCATGTCTGTGTGCATGTGCACACCCATGAATGCACACATGTAGGGTTTAATGAGGCATGAAGGTCCTGACCTGGAGAAGAGCCCCAGAGCAGGCAGAGAGCCACAGGTTCTGGCTTCCCAGGCAAATGGCTCCATTTGGACCCTGGGGCATGAGGTGGGGGGTGACGTGGCATAGACACTGGCTGCAGCAGGACAGACAAGAAAAGCCCCCAAGCTGGGCATTCCTGTTACTTAGGTGGAAAAGAGCTTCGCCCTGCAAAAGAAGTTTGAAACCAGAACCAAATCCAAGCAACCTAAATTGTTCCAGGTTCAATGAATGGTTGAGTCTGAAAAAGGAAGCAAAGCATCGGTTTCCATCACCATCCGGCCCCCCCAAGCCTAGCCATGGCAGAGGGCCTGGGACGGCTATGGTTAATCTCATTGTGGTGGACATGTCCTCTCATAGTGTTCCAAACCCTAAAAACAACATTCACAACCAGTACTTGAAATGTCAGTAAAATCAAATCCCTCTAAGCCCATTCAGTCCACAGCCCTGAACTGGGGGTCAGACAGGGCCAGAGGGGACAGATTCATCCTTGTTGCTGGCACCGGTGGGATGGGAAACCTTTGGGAAGATGGTGGAAGAAACATCCCAAAGCGTCTCCTGCAGCCAGATGGAAACGAGAGTGAATAATTTCTTCCCGAGTAGAAGTCAGGCTGGAGGGTGTGGAGCTGCTTTGCGCAAGGCACTGGGGAGCACGTGGGGCAGCCAAGCCCAGCGTCCCAGCCAGCCGTGCTGGAGCATGCTGGGCCCCCCAGGAGCACATTTCGGTATGCTGTGAAGTCATTGAAGCCAAATAAACAGCAGCTGCTGGCTGAGCTGGAGCCCAAGAGGCTGGAAGGACCTTCCTTTCCCTGGCAATAGGCAGCGTGGCTTTCGTAATCCCTGGGAGGATGTCTCTGTTTGCAAACCCTTTTCCCCTTGCCGAGACCCAGCCAGGCTGACACCAGCAAGGTCTGAGGCTCTGAGAAAGAGCAGCCGCAGGAGCTTGATCCTTCATGGGCCTGTTTATAACTGTGCAGTCCTCCATAAGCAAAGAGAGGACCGTATCTTGGGCTGCCCCACCATGCCTCTGTAGACACAAGCCCTGGGTGCTCCCCAGGTGCCAAAGGGAGCCCAGTGCAGGGGCAATGCCAAAGTGCCAGTCCCTCCACTTGCGTGACAGAGGGTGACCTCAGTGGCCAAAACTCACCCCACATGGGAGCATATCACCTCCAAACACTCTTGACTGATGCTGAGAGATGCTCAGTTCAAAGGCAAGGTAATGTGAGCAGATTAGTTAATGCCTCTTGCCCTTGCCCCTGAGAGCAGGGCTGGAATGGCAAGGCAGACTTAATGGGTTTTGAAGGCTTTTCTTTTTAAGATATGAATCAATGAAGCTGTACGGGGAGCATGGATAATGTGATCGGAATAAGAAGCAGGGCTTGTCTTTGAACCGGAGCGAGGTCCCTGACGGTGTTTACTTCATGTCCTGGCACCAAATGCAAGATGACATGAATATATTAGCTTCCTGGCCTTCCTGAGCAACCCCTGCCACACTCAGCCCAGCTTCAGGAAGCAAAAGAGCAGCAAAGAGAATCTGTTTGGAAGTGTTGACTTGTTTCCCAGTAACCCTGTCATCCCCACTTACTGCTGAAGGGTCTGGCTGTCACAGGGGCTGCGCTCCCAGGGGGGTGGCCAGCTCCTGATGGTGGGAGAGCTTAGCATGGGGGGGGTGGTGGTGGTGGTGAAGTGGAACATGGTGACACTGGAGGCTGTTCAGGGTCTGAGGAAGTTTAGCAGCTGGCAGATGCCTTGCCCATGCAGCTGCTTGTTACTGAATCTGTCACCTGCTTCCTGAAGGAGCACCTCTTGCTTCGTGACTCCCAGTTGCATCACAAAGTTTCAGTTTCCTCAAATTCTAGGGTGGGACTGGAGGTTTTTGCAACAGCTCTCAGGCCAGGACCAGATTGGTCTGGGTGGGCTCTCCAGGGCTGCCTTGGCAGCTTCTCACCCTGCTGTGCCCTGCCCTGCCTTGCCCTGCCCAAGAGCACCAGGCAGCACCCAGCCCTGCTCCCAGGACCCCTCCTTTTGTTCCCCTGAATTTCCTTATCCTTGGTTTTTTTTGGCTGTGTGTGTTGGTAGGGATTTTTAGGGGAGGGAAATGGAAAGCTGACACAAGCTTTGAGAAGGTGATGGGGAGGCTGCACTGTCTCCATTTCACCCACACACCTCCTCTCTGCCCGCTGCTGCAGTGGGTCCTGCCTGGGTGACTGGGTATCTTCATCCTATGCTCTCTTCCCAGGCATCACCCCAGTGCTTGCTGCTGTCCTTGTCCCCAAGATGGTGTCCCTGACATCCCACACCATCCTGCTCCCACACGTGGGGGGAGCAAGCTGGAGGTTGGGGTAGCCCCAGAGATTCCACCTGAGCTGGGGGCTCAGGACAGGGTCCCACTGGTGCCTGGTGGCACCGCAGACCTCAGTGCAACATCTGTTGGACTTCTGTCTCAGAGCAGATGAACCCTATTTCCATGTATGAAGGAGAGCCTGGCCTGGTTTGGTTTAAACGCATTCCCCACCAGCTCCAGCAGCTCCGTCTGAGGTCTGGTTTCAATCAGAGGAGGAATGTCTGCTCCTGGCTTTGCCCTGCACAGGCAGCCTGGGTTTCACTTCCCCAGGGCTGCCCGTGGCTGTGGGGACACACACAGCAGCTCCCTGTGCTGTCACCTCCCTCACCCAACTCTTCACAGCCACACTGAGGACATGGAGCTGGGCAAATTCCAGTCTCTCAATGTGACCTGTCTTTACAAGTAAATTAGCAACGGAGCATGCCAGCGATGTGTATAATGGCTGCATGATTAAACTGGGATCCCACAGCATCCCGCCTGGGCTCAGCACCCCCACCTGATGGAGATGCAACAGTGCTGCAACCACAGCTGAATTGGGGCGGGGGTCCTGTTGGCTGTAGCCCCTTCTAATCCCCCCAGCATGTTGTCCTCCAGCCTGTTCCCGCAGTACCGGCTTGCAGGCCACAGGCATCGGAACTGTGCACGGGTCTCCTGGGATCAGAGAAGCTGGGGGAAGAGAGCCTGCAATACGTACAGAGCACTTATACAGGCTTTAGGCTAAATCCTCCCCTCCTTGGGTAGCAGGAGCTGCAAAGCCATTTCCTAAAGTCTTGTTATTCCTTTTCAGGCCAGGACTTTGCAGTTGGCAGCAGGGCTGGATTAGGAAGGAGGAGAGAAGAGAGAGAGGCATTACACGCTGGGGGCAACACTGGGCGAACTGGGCTGGCGACCAGGAGCTTCACTTCAGCAACATCCAGGGTGACAAGTCCAACATCTCCAGGTGAGAAAGAGACTGGACTGCAAGGTTCAAGCAAACAACTTATTTGAACTTCAGTCACAAATCTAATGGGTCACTAATGCAGGTTTTCAAGGATACAATGTCAGAATGCACTATTACAACTTAAAAGCAAGAATACACGATAACAACCTAAAAAGTGTGCTAAATATTATTCATGTGTTAGTTTATCAGCTGCAGTTGCAAACTTACAGCAAATAAATATTACTAAATATTCAATTACTCTGCTAGGTAAGAGCTCTCAATCCCAGAAATGTGACCTTAGTGATGTTCCGATGGAGGGGAAAGGGTCTCTATACAGGTGAGATGTAGCGCTAGATAGGCAACTCCCAATTCCTAACTTGGATTTTGGGTCTTTTATCCCTTCATTTACATGACTGTGGCAAGACTATGCCTGATTGGATTATCCCTGCTGGATACACAAGGTTGGACTGAAACCCTTCAGGTTCTCTTTATCTTACTTTCTCAGGCAACTGAATTTTGGTTTGGATCGAGGCTCAGGGCACGTTTTCTCTTGAGGAATTTCAAGGTTCAGCTCCGGTTTCAGTTCCTTGCAGGGTGCAGCACTGTCCTGTTTGTTCTGTGGCTTATGGACAGCTTGGGGCTGAGCTATCAACACAGCTCCCCACGGGACGTCTCCACATAGATAGGGCCTCAAAGCCAGCCCAGGCTGGGTCACTTTTACAACCCACCCCCCCCATGAGTAGCCTGTGTGCACTAGATATGACTGAAAGTTGTTTACAATCTATAAGCCAGATGATCCATACAATAGGCAGTAGCTTGGAGTGGCTCCAGGAGGAGCAAAAAGGAGGAACATTCAACCTGCTATGAACACGTGTTCTGCAGTAACCCTCATCCATGTTGGTGGGAGAAAAAATGACAATGAGCCCCCTCAACATCTTCCACCTCCCACCCTGTCCAGCTCAGGGGTACAAGGGGCAGAGTCAGGGCTCATCTTGTGGATTCCTTGGGCTTTATCACACTGGTGCCTTCAGTCTTATTTCTCTGAAAATCCCAGGATTATTCCTGTTCTGTCTAGGTTGGTGTCTCAAAGGTCTAGAGAAGGGTCATCACTGGGACTCAAGGGTCATCACTGGACTCCCAGCATCACACCAGCACCAAGGGCTTGGGGCAGCTCCTGCAGCTTCTTCCCAAAGCACTCCCAGAGGGAACTCATGGGGTCTCTTCGTGGAGCAAATACTGGTGTTTGTCAGAAGGTCCCAGGAAGCTGACTTTGCAGGGGACACAAGAAGTCACCTGCTTTTCTACAGAGGCTGAATAACAAGGCTGTCCCCACACATGAGGGGAGATGGGCTCAACCCTGACGGTCTGGATTTGGAGTTTCTGTCTTCACCCCAGTGACAGTGGAGGAGTCAAAGGTGGGGATCTGCCATCATCCACATCCCACATGCTGTGGAGACGAAGTATCGGGTTTTTTTGCCTTCACCTCCCACTCGAGGATTGGGAGCCAAGTACATTTCTCATTGCACCCAGCACATGGGGAGGAGGAGAGGCAATGTGGGAGGGCACAGGGGGAGTGGGAGAAGCCATCGGCAGGTGGGTACAGACCCTGCAGGAACATGGTGCACTGCGAGCAGAGGCTCAGAGGGCCTGGAAACCCATCCTCACCCCCCATGGCCATGCACATGGAGGATGGCTTGAACAGGAGCTTGATCTCTCCCTTACATGCAGAATCTGTGGGAGGAGCTGGCTAGGGCTCAGCAGGGACAGGGCCCCACTGGCAGGGCTGGCACCATGAGTCAGGTCTGTGGGAAGGAGGTAGAAAGCAGGAGGGCTGTGATGCTCACCTGGAGAGGGGAGAATTGGAATCTGAGAAAGATGGAGTGATTTCTTCCATACGGATTACCCAGATGGATCCCATCTCAGCCTTCCCACCGGCCATGGGCACCAAGTCCTCTGTCCCCATCCCTGAGCCCCATGGACCTAGGTCAGCCTGCCATGGCAGCAGGCACCGTGCTGAGCTGTCCTCCGTGACAACAAGGCAATGACCATGAGCAGCTTGGGCTGGGCAGGGAGAGCAAATGCCTCCCCAGCCCTCAGGGCTGCCACCTCCCTCTGCATGACACCTTGCACCAAAGGGACCGGGTGGTCACCCAAGCCACTATGGGGCTGTAGAGGCTGTCAGAGCATCTCAGGGCGATGCCACCTGCCTGTCAATGCAACCCCCAACCAGGTTTTTTCAGCAATGGTGTCCACACAGCATCTTTCCCCTTCTGGAACAAGTAGCCTTCTAACCCTGAGCCCTCGAGAGCAATAGTCATGGGAAACCATGGAAACGGGTGGCTGGCGTGTGACAGTGTGTGCCTGCGCTCCTGCCCCTGATTTATGTCCCATGTCTGAGACGAGATGCAGAAGTTCAGGACAGTTGGGTTTTGCTTGGCATTTTGAGGCAGCGGAGCATCACTGCTGCTTTACTCACCACCTCCTGCTTGCGGAGCATGGTGGCACTTGGGAACAGCTCTGGGCTTCTGTCAGCGCCAGAGGTGATGGCCCCAAAGAGGGAGGCAAACCCCAGGGAAAGGCTGGGGGATTGCTTGCTTATTCTTCTAATATTTTCTACTATTCTAATATGTTTAAAGGGAGACTTTTGAGCCAAGACCCTTTGACTGCTGGTGCTGGGCAGTGTACCATGCTGTGAGCCCAGTGCTAAGACACAAGGTATGAAAGCTTCAAAGAATCCTTTTCTTTAAACCCCCGTTAACCAACTCTCCATCTAGATTATTGCCCCAGCTTTCATGTTTGTCAAAATATGAGTTTTTTCCTTTTTTGAAAGCACTGGCACTGCACTGAGGATTTGCTCTGGTTTTAAGCCAAATCTAAGGGCAGCGCCTCTTCCCCTGCACTTTTACAGGAAGGTGATAAGCTTGGTCTTGCCATCCTGGGTCCAGGGGGGTACTCTGCTGCGTGGTGGCCACCTGGGGACATTGTAGTTAATATTTAAGCTTGGGGTCACAGGTACTAATCCCTGTGGCTAATGAACAGGAGGCAAATCCAAACTTTAAGCTGGCTGGTGAAAATCTGATGATTTGGAAGCCAATGCTGATGTTACTGGGGACCTGAGTAGTGTTGGCCATGCTACTGGGCTTGCACACTGGTGGGTTAAGCAGCTCCCATGTGAGCCAAGCGTTGTCTTCTGTGGGCAGCATATTCTCCACCAGCTCTTGTTAGATCTGCAAGAGCAAATTTGCTGACACTGCTGGTCTGGCTGCTGTTAATGGGGAGGTGGCCGAGGCTGGTTTGGAGGAGAAATCCAGCATAAAGCCTCGACAGATCTGCAATACCAAAGCTCCAGCCCCTGAAGGGGCTCAGCCACCTCCCAGCCCCTGCCTGCCTGGGTGTCAGAGCTGTACCCTCAGCCTATCTGTCCATCTGCCTGCTTGTCTGCCCGGCGAGGGTGCGCAGCGGGTGCGGGAGGCGGCTGTGCACACCAGGCTGCTTCTCTTGTCTCTGATCCCCCTCTGGGGGATTGCTGGTTATTACAAGTCTCGCTAGTATTTTCCTTCTCTGTGCAAATGGGCTGTGCTGCGGGTTTAATGTGCCAGATTGTCAGGGAGCTGGAAATGGCATTTGGGAAAAAAAAACAAAACAAAACAAAACAAAAAACCAGCCTAAAAGCACACACACGAAGGCAGCAGGAAGCCTGGCGTGGAGGTGTTCCCGTGCTCCTCATCCCTGCCAAGGATGCGATGGATGCTACTGGGCGCGATGCAATCACAGAACGACAATAACATTCATTACACGAGTGCCTTAACTCTGGATCCCCTCATAACTGGGTCCTACACATTCTTGTTAAAAAAGTCCCCGTGGGACAGAGTGTGGTCTCTTTTGGGTGGCAGAGGGATTCTCACAGCTGGGGGATCCTTGTGCTCTCCTCTTTCCTGTCCTGCCCCGACTCTCTGCGCAGCCCAAGAATCAGAGGCGAGTGAGGGTCTGTTCTTCAAAACCCAAACTCCTGCAAAATAAGGGAGTGCGAGGAGGAGAGATGAGGCAGAGCTCAGTGCAGCCAGTGGTTGGGATAACTTTAACTCAGCACTTTAGATTCTCAATTTCCTCTGAGCTGTTTACGAAAGCTGAAAAAAAAACTTTCAGCCCTACCTTCCCCCACCCCCCAGCACCGTCCTGATGTTGCCCAGAACATCTCCCTCATCCCTCCCTTTCGGGGAGAAAAAAAACAGAGAAGGAGGGAGGAGTGGGAGAGAGGAGGAGAGAGAGAGAAAGTGAGCTCACGTTCACACATTGGTAAAGAGGCTGGTCTTGCAATGCCTTTGAATATTTTACTTTTAGGCAGTTCCCCATCAGTCAGCCACACACACCCGAGCCGAGCTGAAGCTTGTTACAGCCATGGACGGCACTAGGAGCTCGGAAATCTAATCGCATGCATCATACCTCCAGGATATTTTTTAAATTACATATATAAACAGGCTGACAGGCAGCCGCGCTCACACACACACACACACACACACATATACATCCACCCGTCGGCAGAGCCGCCAGCGCCTGCACGGCCGCTGAGCAAACACCTTGTCTCTTCTCGCAGGATATACCCGCTTATACACATCTCTCTTCATCTCCTCCTGGCTTCCCGGAGGATCGTGCCGGCTGTTTTTCATGGAGAAAGTCCAGGGAGAAATGGAGATTGAGAGATGGGAAAGAAGTGAAGAGATTTCAGACGCAGAAAAAAAGGTTATTCAAGAGACATGGAGCAGAGTATATGCAAACTGCGAGGACGTTGGGGTCTCCATACTCATCAGGTATTTAAAAAAAAAAAAAACAAAAAACAGGAGGCAGCAAATCCACCTAAATCTCTTTATAGCTGAGAAAGAGGCAAAACAATATATATAACCAAACTGAAATGAATGACAGTGAGTGGGGAGCTGGCTGGGTGTATTTGCTAGCTGGGAGCAGGGAGGGTTTCACAGCACTCCTCTGATTTCCACACCTTTGAGCTGGGTGGCGGCAGCGGGGAGAGTGGGGGGAGACTTGCTGGGGACTTTGGGGGAAGCGGCTTTCCTTGCAAAGGTCACCTTAGCCCAGTGACAGAGCTGGGGGGGGTGGCGGAGGTGGGAGGAGAGCGGTTATGGGTTTGGGTGGGTTTGGGGTAATTTTCTTTTATCCCACCCCCCCCCAGTTAGTGGATGGCTTCGGTACGTAGCAGGCTGGCGGGTGAAATAATGCAAGTTGGGAGCCAAGATAAAACCCAAGCAGGTGTGTCTCGGAGGGCACCATCTGTCCCTCCGGCGGCAGCGTCGGCGGGAAGGAGAGCACTGAAGTTGGCAAGGGAAGGGGGGTGTGGGGGGACACGGGCAGGAGAGGGGGGTGTTGTGAGGGACAGGCATCCAGCCGCCCTGGGAGCTGGGAGTGGAGCATCTTCTGATGGTGTGGGGCTGTGCGGTGGGGACACGGGGCAGCTCACAAGCCCTGTGCCTGCACCTGGAACCAAAATGGGCGAGATGCTCTCGAGATGGGTTTTCTTGCATTGTTGGGGGTGTGACCCCTGTTCGAGTACTCCAGCAAGGTGCCAAGCTGGAGCCCCCCCAGTGTCCCATGGATGCTGGGAGTTCAGGGGATCAGTGGGGTGCAGCACCAGCAGGCCAGTGCCCTTATTGGAGAGGGTAGAGGATGGGCAGGGGGAGGAAAGGGGCAGGCAAGATGCCTTCACTGACCTGTCAGCAAACAGCAAAGATGCTCCCTGGAGAGACAAAGCTCCCACCACCCATCCTGGGGACCTCCCACGGGGATCTCCCTGGTCAGGCTCCCACCTGGACCCAACCCCAGGCACCCCTGCCAGGAGAAAGGAGACTGGGTTGTGTCCTTCCTTTTTGCTTCTGCATCAGGGGACTGTGGGTGCTTGGAGAACCTCTTGGATGGATGTGCTGTTTATTAATAATTACCCAAAAGTTTTCCAAGAGGCTGAGAGCTGGTGCCCTGAGCCCACAGGATCTGCAGGGAGCAGTGTCCCTGATTGTGTTGGTGAGCAGAGACAGTTCCTCTCCAGGCTCACTGCCAGCACTGCATTGGGATTTTCCTAGCAAGACCCCTCCATAGAGAATCCAAAATGACATTTGAGTCTCCTCTGTGCCTCCTTCTCAAATATTTCCTTCTCCTAGAGCCAGATGATGTCTGAGCCCATTCCCCCACAGCTCTGTGTAGCTGACTGGGGTGGTCTGGAGGTGCCCATGACTGAGGACACTGAACCCTCCTGGGCTGGTTTGAAGCCTGAATGTGCCAGAGGTTTGGAATGCGAAATTCCCTTTTTCCCTCTCCAAAGCACAGGGCTTGGCCAGCAGCTGTGCCTGGCACTCAGGTCATGCCATGACCCCATCTGCAAGGACAGAGGGGTGCTCCCCTGCCCATTGGCACAGGGAAGGTGGCTGGATGCCCACAGCTGGCACCAAGGCACTTATGGCAATGCCATCGGGAATTCACCCAGGGCAGCTCATTGCTTTCGGTGTCTCTGTGTGCAGTCGTGGAGTTCAGAGCAGGGCTGGGGACAAGGGGCAGTGAGGTGCAGCAGGGGGGATCATGTGGCCGAGGTCTCGTCCTGACTCAAAGTTTACCAGTAGAAGTTTCTGGTCCAGTTTTATTTTTTTCCAGGGACAACTGTGGCACCATTGTGAGGAGTCACCTAACAGGGCAGGACTGAGCTGGCTCCTAGAGTGAACCCCGGCTCCTTGGGAGCCTTTGCAAGCTTGCCCATAGCACATGCCCTGGAACATCCCAGCTAAACCTGCCACCCACTCCCTCCATCAGAGCTTCCCTGGGATGCTTAAAGTGATGTTTGGACTTCCAGTGCATGTCTCCAGCGATGTTGGTGCCATCTGGGAGAGCTGTGTCCCCTCCAGAGCACTGGTTGGAGCAGCAGACCCACCTGCACCCTGTGTCACAGCACCAGTGGCTAAGCTGCCCTCCCTGGCAGCAAACCCCATCCCCAAAGAGACTTTGAGCTCCGCTCCCCTGCGAGCTCCAACGAGCTCAGCCTAGGCTCCCCGGGGCAGTGCGTGCCTGGTGAAAGCAGGGCAGTCCTGGCCAGGGCTGGGAACACCAGTGGGCACGCTCCTGGCTGTATTTCCCAGCTGGCATCAGCTGGCTGGGAGAAGTGGGTCATATGTGGAGGCTGCTGGGAGCCCAGGCAGCCACTTCCCAAGACATGATTCAGCATTTGGGGCTGGGGAGGGGATGGCGGGTGCCCGGCGGTGCAGTGCAGTGCGAGCTGACCTGCCTGGCATGCTCTGTGGGTACGTACCTGTGCAACGTGCTGGGGGCTGAGAGCTGCCCCAGCCAACCTCCATGCTTTACTGGTACAGGGCTGGTGTTGCTCATCACTTTGCTGGAGAAACTGAGGCAGAAGGCGACGTGCACAAGGGTGGCTGGGGAGAGGGAAGGGGGATGCATGGCTGTGGGCCCCCCTTTGGTGCAACCCTGCTGTGCAGAGCAGTAGAAGCTGGTGAATCTGTCTGCCCCCATATTTCTGTTGTCGGGGCTGTGACCAGGGCGTTGTCTGCATCTGATGGCAGAGGGTCTCTGTGCTTTCCTGTTCTGTGCCCTCTCCAGCCCTTCAGAGCTGCTGAGGGTAGGGGATGACTTTTACCCAGGTGGGAAGGGCTGGGGGTTTGCAGCACCTCTGGACATAAAGAGTCAAAATTAATCTGGGGCCTGATCCTGTGCCCATCCTGAGGGTGGGAGGCAGCAATGCCCACCCAAAAGGCAACGATGGGGAGGGCTGCAGTGCCAGCATCCCACAGGAACCCACTCCAGCTACCTCTGCTCCTCCTTCAGCCCCTGCCCAGCAACCTCCTCCTCTACCCCCAGCCTTTCCGTGCTTTACAGATGGGGAAACTGAGGCACGGAGCTGGGCATCAGCTTCCCAGTCCTCATGGCTGCTGCTAGTGTGTGAAACCATAGCAAAGCCCTGCGGTCCTGCCAGCAGCACCGAAGGTCCTGGTCTCACAGGGCCTCTGGGCACCCCTGGGACTTAAACACGAATAATAGGGACTTCTGGCTGAGCAGCCACCGGATCATGGGAATCTGCGCTCTGTGGTTAAAACTATGTCGCTAATTGACAGTTTCCTCGGTGGGGGAGCCTCGGGCGGGAGGAAGCACAGTCTCCTTGCCACGCTCATCTTGCTCCTCCTTGGGAGCTCAGGGGCCTCAGTGGGATCCGTCTCAAAGCTGCTGCCTTAACCCTTGCTGGGGCTAGAGCCGGAGCTGGGCCTGGGGCTGATGCTGGAGCCTCAACCAGCGCATTTTGGGCTCTATGTACCTGCTAGCTCACTCCAAGTGGGCACACCAGCCAGCACAGCTGGAGCCCTGGGCTGCAGTTCACCCATGGCCTCTTCATGCCCCCACGCTTATTGCTGTGCCTCAGTTTCCCCATCTGCAATTTAGGAATCAGTCTTGTTTTTAAAAAAACGCCCTCACTAGAGGACTCAGAGCAGGGGAGCCCAGGCATGTGAAGGGAGAAGGACAGCCTCCAGCAGCTCTGGCATCTCCATCAGCCTTCGCTGTTTGGCACAGCAGCCCTCTGAGCATGCAGCCATTGCTCCCCAAGCATCCCCTTTTCTCTACAGCTCTCGCAATGGTTTATTGCCAATACCCCATGCTCCAAGACTGCACTGGGGGATGCGAGAACCTGGGAGGGCTCACACCTCCTGCTGCCCACTCTCCGTGGTGCACTGGGGCTGAGAGCACCCAGGTGAGCAGAGGTGAGCAGCGGAGGGGGCTCAGCATCTTTGCTCCTTTGCAGACTCTGACTAAGCCCAGGACACCAGGTCTAAAACCACAGCCTGTCCTGAGTGTCATGTGTTCACTCCCACACCCACACAGATGTACTGCAGTCACAGATGTGGGACAACAAAAGTTTACAGATCCCATTAGAGGATAAAACCCTGGGGATAGTTCCTGTTAGCTCCCAGGCAGACCCACGCCACATGTTCATGCCATGCCAAGGGTGGGCAATGCAACCTGCCACAGCCACCGCACCCTGTGACACATTCACAGGGCTTCTCCATCACTGCTGCCTCCATCTGCACTCCAGACCCATCAGCTTTCTAAAACTATGACCTTCTTCCATCACTCCTGATGTGTTCTTTCCCTCTTAGGAGGTGCAGGAGGGGAAGCGAAAGGATTGCCAGTGCAGAATCAGGCCCTGGCCTTCAATAGCTGCTTCAACTGAGCTAACACACCTGGTTTCAGGCAGTTTACAAAGAGCTTTGAAGTATAAAAGTACTCCTTGGATGCCAGATGTTATTACAAGGTTTAGGTTAAAATAGCAAAGAGCCTGAGTAATGAGTCTGGCAATGCAGAAAACCCTTCTTTTTTTTTTTTTTTCCATCTGAATCTAAAAAAAAATGAGAAAAAATGAGTTCAATCCACCCAAAAATGGCATTTAAAGGAATGATCTTGCAGCTTGTGTTTTGTGGAGGTGTCTATAGGGAAGGGGTCCATTCCTTGCTGCTGCTGGACTAATTTCAGAGCAAAACAGCTCAGAGAGGTCCCCCTGCTGCAACGTCTCACCCTGCTGAAAAGAGCGACCCTTTGAGTGGTGCTGTCCTTCTCCCAGGGCTTGTCACATGCTCACCAATCATTGTGGTCAACTGGAGAGATGTTTTTCTGGAGACAAGGAGAGCCTGAGAGCAGCAGGACTCTGCTCTGATGATGAAGACACTCATGAGAAATATTTCCCAAGACAACAGCCCCCTCCATGAGCAGTGAAGGGGGCCAGTGTGGCTTCAGTAAGCTGTCCAGAAACAGCCTCTTTTCATAGGGCTGTGTTTTCTTTTTGAGCACCTGGAACCAGCCATTTTGGCTGGTTCAGCCCGTGGCACGTCCCTCATCAGCTGTGGCTGTGGGGCTGCCAGCTGCTCTGGGGGTGATCCAAGACAAGCCTTTCCCATGTCCCCTGTCCCACGGCTGCTCTTGCATCACCTGTGAGCCACATGGGGCTGGAAAGATCCCACTTGACACCCGGAGAGCTGTAAGGACATCCCTGGCTAAGGGATGCAACGGCACAGGAGGGATGAACGCTGTCCCTGGATGGCTTCCCTGGCTATGGCTGGGGACATACTGGATGTGTTGGTACCCTCCCTCCCTCGGAGCAGGAAGCGAGGGCCAAGTCTCTGCTCTCTGCTAATGGGCTCCATTAATGAGGCTGCTGCAGCGGAGTGGGGCTGTATCTCCAATCACAGCTCGGTGAGCGCCCGTCTGCGGGCGTTCAGCACTCATTAAAGGCAGCAAAATGTCAGGACAGCCCTTGCTGGGCTGGCAGGCACTGAGAACGACCAGGGAACAGGGAGTGCTGGCTGGCTGGCAACCCTGCTGGGGCACAGCATCGGCAGAGCCACTGGTAACACCAAGCTGGAGATGGTGGAAATCGGCATGGGATAGGAGAGGCTGTGGTGGATGCCAGCCAAAAATCAGGGTCCAAATCTTGCTGGATGGATGGGTGGTGTGTCCTGATGTAGGGACCACATCCTTATGAGTCTGGGTTACACCTTCTCTACGTGGCCAGGGGTTGTCTTCCACCTCCAAACCCCTGCTCTCTCCCTGGGGGTTGGGAACACGCAGCTAGGCTCCAGCAACCTCTGTCCTCATCATGCATCTGCCTAGGAGGCAAGAGTAATGTTTCAGCATCATTTCCTAACACCCACGGACTGTGCTCAGGCCATGCTGACCCCACTAGGCAGGGCTGTAGGAAAGGTTCCTAGTGCAAGGCAAGATGCTGGTGGTGGGGTGGAGGGGGCCAGTGCAGCTGTCCCTGTGTGCTGCTCACACCTGGTGAGCGGGACACAGGCAGGGACAGCAGCCTGGCAGTGGGAGATGGGCAGGGACACACGTGTGAGGATGAGGATGATGCTGTGGATGGAGACACTGAGTGAAGGGGATTGCAGGGGCTGTAGGAAGACAGAGGTATGTGAGAAAGCACTTTGGCACTATTAATTCATTTTTCTGATGAATGCTGTCCCTATCCCTAGCCTAAAGGTTCATCAGCATATACATGGTGGGGGAAGACAACAGCACAGAGGTCTTGGAGGTATGAGTTGTGCATACATAAGTGAGCAGGACATGTCCCTGGGGTTTGCTCACTTGTAGCATAATGTATTTGGCTGTATCTTTGCTTCTGTGTCCCCTCACAGTCTCACTAGGGTGTCCTGGTCCCTCTGACCTGGGGCTCTGCAGTGCCTGGGGCATTATGGCCTCTGCGCACATCTCAGCCTTGTGCTTGGATCTGCTCCCAAGGCTTTGCAGTGGGATGTGAGCTTCACCAGGAGGAAGGCCAGCTACACCTCTTCTCTCTCAGCTTTAGAAGCTGAATATAGCATCAGTATGTGGACCTGGGGTTTGGCCCTTTTCTCTGCGGCCCTCCCTCATAGGAGCTGGAGATGCTGCCCACCACCGTCTCCACTGGTCCATGAGCCCTCAGAGAGACATGGGCAGAGCGGTGCTGTGGGGGCATGTAGGCACTGTCCTCCTCTTACTCCAGTTAGATTTGCTGTTTTCTGTCTTGTTGGGCATTGGCATTGACATTGCTGAGCCCTTTCTCACCTCGGCCTGGGAGCTGTAAACACAGGCAGCACCCAGCACCCCTGTCCCAGCCTGAAAATGGGATGATAGACTACAGGTGGCTGGGAGGAGCAGTGGGAACGTGCAGGCGAAGCCATGAGCCAGCCCTCAGCATAATAAATAGCAGCACCACACACCACCTGCCTACCCATTATCAGCTGCTTTGTAGGCACCCAAGCAGAAAGGAGTTGGAAGGAGAGGTTTGAAAAGGGACACAGAGAGATTCCAGGCTGCAGTAGAGAGAGTTTCTCCCACGTAGAGGAGCGAGGCAAGAGAGAAAACATGAACGCATTAGAAGGAAAATCTAGGGAGAAAAAAACAAAAACAAAAAACAACCCTACAAGTGCTGGCTGGGGGTTCAGCTGAAGCATCCCAGCAGCTTTGAGGGCTCACTCATATTTTTCCCCTGCAGCTTGCAAACAGGGTAAGTGGAGCGTCAAGGGTTTAGGTGCTCAGGGGGATCAAGTGAGCAGCATCCAGGTGCCCTCCTTCCACCCAGGGAAGGAAGGAGATGGCTGGGCTTGAAGATTTCCATGGTGTGAGGCTTGTTCTGTGAGGTCTGGAGAGAGAGAGGAAGATGGGGAAGGTGGGAGGAGAAGCGGCATCTCTTCTTGAACAGAAGGCAGGTGCCCAGTGACTGCAATGGCTTTGCACCTTAATGATATCCTTTGGCTCTGCTACTGGGAATAGTTGTGCCCTTAAAGTTGTTAAAAGGGCAAAAGGGAGAGGAAAAGCAAGGCTGACATCCTGTCCTCTGGGTCCAGATGTAGCTCACAGAGTACAAATTAGTGGGTGCAGAATGGAATCGCTTAAAGAGAAATTTAATGAGATTGGTGTGCAGGCATCTGGCTTCTATCAATCATCATTTTGTGTGCTATGTGATGGTAAATATCATCTTTCAATGACTCTGGGGGGGGGGGGTGGAAAAGCCCAAAACACACACATGGATGTAATGAGCCAAAAAAATTCCAGAGCCTGAGATGTTTGAACTCTTGAAAAATGTTCTGTAGATGGAAAATCCCCAACTGACACCTCTTCTAAGTTGCTATTGTTTGAGTTATTTTATTTTTTTTCCCTTTCCTCTGGTTATATTTAACCTTTGTGTTAAATTAATCTTCTGTGTTTATTAACAACTACCACTGAGCAAGCCTCCTTCCCTCTTTCTCTGTTCAACAGCTCAAATATTTGCTCCAGGCCAGAAGTCCCTGCTGCAGGCGTCTGCCATTCTCCAGCCCTGCACAGAGGCACTGGCTGGAGAGAGGTGGCTGCAGGTCTCCAGCCGGCTACAGACTTGCTTTCCAGCTTGAAGCAGAGATAGCTTGGGTTCCCCTTTTTCAGTTCTCCATCAGTGAAAATGAGCAGGGGTTGAGCATGTGAGCCTCAGATTTGCTGGTTTTCCATCCCTCCAGCACCATTGTTGTCCCTCTTGAAGGTCCCTGGGGAAAGTTGCTGGGCTCAGCTCCCAGGGTGGCATCACCTCGAGAGGCTGCAGAGTGGGGAAAGGTTGGAAACTAAATACTTGGATACTTCACTGGCCTGGTCTCACCCAGACTGGGGACTTCTTGGAATATGATCAATCTTTGCTCCTGAAGTGGTGGAGATGATGGTGTGGGAGAAGTGCAGAGCCTCTGCTCTGGAAGGGCATCAGCTCCTTTTGGTCCTTGTCTTGGCGGGGGGGATGCTGCAGTTCCTGGTGATGCAGGCATTGGTCCCCCCTGCTGAAGGAGCCTGCCTCAGGCCAGAAATTTTTCTCAGCTTGTTTCCTGGGCATTCACAGTGTCATGCCCTTGAGCTGAAGGTCAAATAGGGCTTTTCAGGGAACTTCTGAAGGCTCTGAAATCGAAACCATAGGTATGTACTGACTGGTTAGCAGCTTCCATTCCCTGCATCGGGGTAGTCTGTCAGTAACAGGTCCCAATTCCAGCAGCACCCACTGCTCCCAGCACTCAGGTGGGATGCATGCCAGAGCTGGTGGGTGGATGGGGGCAGCCTGCTGGAAGGGATGGAAAAACCCATGGCTTTGACCTCGGCAGGGTGTTTGCTGTTGATAGCTGGAGGGCATTGATCTCCGGGGCTGGCTGGAGCTTTGGGCTCAGGATCTGCAGGAGCTTGCACAGAGGTGATGAGGGACAGGATGGGGGCAGAAGGATGCTGGGCCTGGATGGAAAAAATGGTTCCAGTAAATCAAAGAGGAGCATTTGTCCTTCTTTTGGGACATGCTTGGGGCAGAAGTCTTGAGTTCTGGGAACAGTGCTATCTGCGTGGCCCCAATTAGCTCTATCCCTGGCCAGCAGACCAGTGTCAATCCCTGCCTACTTCTCTGACAGCTCCAAGCTGAAAGGTATGGATTGAGCATCTGTGGTGACAGGAGCTGGAGACAGCTAGGCCTGGGAACAATTCCTCCCAACAGGCACCAGATGTGTCAGGAGGAGTTTTGTGGGGAGGGAGGCTGCACAATAACAAGAGGAGTTTTGTCACAGGTCACCTCTGGGTTGTAAAAGCAACACCTTGTCTCCCTGTTCCACCTTCCTTCCTCCCCCACCCTTTCCACCACACACTCTTCACACCTCCAAAACCTATTTTGGGCAGTCTGATGAATCCCAGATGCCTCCGGGAAGCAACAGAAGAGGTGGTGCACTCCAGGCACTGCTTCATGCCGCTTCCTTGGCAATGCCCCCAAGTTCTTGCAAGCCAAGGGAGCGGGGGAAGCAAGGAAGGGGGGGCAAAGGAGGATAACAAAGTGGTAAATGAGCCTGGTCCTCAATATTGTGATTATCTGGGGAGTGGGGAAGAGGATCCTACCCGGTCCTGGAGGGAGGTAGCGATGGGTGGGATGGGTTCCCATGGTTTGGATGGTGCTTGGGGAGGGGGTTACAGCAGCCTGGGAGAGGGGAGGAGGTGTAGTCTGTGTGGAGCTGGGGATGGTGTGGGACTGTGCTGGGAGCCTCTGCCACCTCCTGAGCATCTTCTACTGGTCCAAGAGGAGGGAGAGAGCTGGGTGAAAGTGGGGAGCAAACACTGATGTGGTTGTCTCCTGTGTAAATGGGGTGGAAGGGGGTGCTTAATGTGATTCAAGTGTCAGCCTGGGCTGTAATGCTGACATTGGTGGTGCTGGTATTGGTGGCCCTGGTCTTGGCCCTGCACCCTGTTGACTTCTGCCCTTCAAAACCCCCTGCCCTAGAGCCCCAGCCTTCTAACCTCCAAGGGAGCTCAGCCCATCAGCTGCACCTACAGCTTCAGGTGCTTCAGCTGCAGTGTGTTGAGGTTTAATCCTGCACAAAAGAGGGTCCTCAGCCCCTTGGTGGGACTAGCTGAGTGTCTAGGGGAACAGCTCCTGTCAAAGATGAGCAGTACTGGGAGCTCAGAGCTGAGAATGTGCTGCAGACTCTGATGGGGCTGATCTGTGTCTGGGGGGGGGTGGGCAGCAACCTGAGCAGGAGGAGAGTATTTTGGTGGAATAAAGCCCAGGGGGCTGGGAAGCTGCTGTGGGGCTGGGGAAGAGGGCCAGGGAGAGGCTGGCTGGGATAAGGAGAGGTTTTCATGCTCCTCTCCATCTCTATGCAACAGGAAATGATGTTCTGATGCATGAGGGGCATGTATACAGCATCAGGCATGCCTGTGTAGAGTCTTTCAGTATCAAGAACTCAGTCTTGCCTCTTCTTTGTAGATGAATGTCCAGCTGAGGTGCCCTTGTAGCAGATAGGGAAGGCTGGGGACAAAGACATGAACCTGCTGATTTTTAGGCAGCTGAATGCCACAGCTCCTGGGAATTCAGTGAGAGAACCAGCCCTGGCTGTGTTAGATGCAGGGGGTGGTTTCCAGCACCTCCACTGCTCCATGCTTTGCTTGAACTTCTCAGCCTGCTCTCATCCTCCTGATGGTGTTTTGTGCCTGTTCTTTCTTGAAGGTTTTTTGTCAACTTCCCCTCAGCCAAGCAGTACTTCAGCCAGTTCAAGCACATGGAGGACCCACTGGAGATGGAGAGGAGCTTGCAACTGCGTAAGCACGCTCGGAGGGTCATGGGTGCCATTAACACTGTGGTGGAGAACCTCAATGACTCCGAAAAGGTCTCCTCTGTTCTGGCCCTGGTGGGCAAGGCCCATGCCCTCAAGCACAAAGTGGAGCCCATCTACTTTAAGGTAAAAGATAGGCACAAAAAAATAGATCTCTGGGATTCTTTAGAAGTTAGGGAGAGGGAGCCATGGTGAGCCCATCCTGCCTGCCCTTGCCTGGAGGAGGCTCACTGGTCATGGGGGTTGCTCCCCACTGTGATGCTGTCCCACACAGACCACCAATCCCAAATGTGGCCAACACTGGAGCATCAAGTACCTCCCCTTGTGCAGGGAAACGTGCTGCCTGGCATGATTGTGGCCGTACGTCTCTTCTTTTAGAAACCAAGCGTGATAGAAGGGACTAAATAATTTGGGGTGTCCAAATTAGAGAGGTTCTTGAGCCTGCAAACAGCACCCCATCATGCCCAGGTCTCAGCTTCCCCTCTGCCTGGGCAGGCTGGTTTCCTGCCCTGTCTGTCCCCTGGGGTGTTGAAAGACCTCCTGAATGTCTGCCTGTGCCACAGAGGTGGTCATTTCCAGACCACAGCAACAGGATTAAATTGTTTTCATAGGGAAAAGGTAAATGGGCTGTTAGCTGCTCCCTGGATAGTTATTAACCCTTTTATCCATCCAGAAACTCACTGGTGTCATGCTGGAGGTCATTGCTGAAGAATACGCCAATGATTTCACCCCGGAGGCGCACTGTGCCTGGACCAAGATGAAGACCCTCATCTACACTCACGTGACGGCGGCGTACAAGGAGGTGGGCTGGGCGCAGTACCCCACTGCCACCCTGTGAGCAGCCAGTGGGGCCAGGCGAGGGGCAGGGAGGGCTTCGTTCACCCCAGGACTTCACTCTGGTCTCTTCTCAAGATCTTCGCTCAGTCTGGGGAGCCCAGTGGGGCCAGCTCTGTTAGCTGCCAAGTCACAATTAGATCTCCATGGGGTTTAAAATCAAATTAAATAAGAAAAAAAAAAAAAAAACCAAAACACAAAAGGTGTGTGTGGGTCGGGGTGAAGCAGTTGCAGGGGATGCAGAGCATGAGGGGAGAGTGTTGGTTGTTGGCTTCCATCTTACCATCCTGGCTTGTCCATCACCACTTTCCAAATCTTGCACCTCACTTGCGCCATCTCAAAGTCCCTTGCACAAGCTCTGCTGTGCAGCAGTGACGTGCAGCCCTGTTTGCTGACCAATGACATGACCCTTGTTTTCCATGCAAAGCCCCTGGTTAAACCTGGCTCCTTGCCTTTAGGGACACAATGTTTATGGGGACTACCAGCTGTCCAGCTGGCACCAAAAATGCTTTGCTTTGCACTTTCTCTATCTTCCTGGCAGGGTGGCAGGTTTGGTGGCTGTGTCAAGAGACATTTTTGGTGGTCCATCACTCTGCAGCATAGGCTGGCAGCAGTCCTTGCTTCTCCCATCATCCACAGTCCCTCTCTTTGGCTGGCTGTTGCAAACCCTCTTGGGGCTGGAAGGAGTGAGGGTGTGGGAGAGCTGTGCTCCTGCAGCAGCAGTTAATGGGGAAGGAGGTGGGTGCCCTTGGGCTGCCTTCCCTCGTGGCTCAGAGCATGGCATATGAGTGGGATCCCTGTGCCAGATGCAGGGACTTGCTGAGCCCACATGCCTCCCTTCAGCTCCCGTGAGCAGTGGGGATGTGCATGAGGATGAGCTTGAGTGGCACGTGTCATGCCACTGCCATGGGAACTGGGGTATGTCCGTCTGGCATCCAGGGTGGTGTAGGGCTGGGGTGGCTCTGCCCCATTCATTGAGGAGTTCAGGCTGTGATTGAGGGGGAAAGATGAGCAGGAGGGATGCCTGTGTGTGAAGAAAGGTCCCTGCTCTGTTAAAATTAATAAATAAGTTGATACATAGAACATATTCCTGCGCTCCTGGTTACACTGGGTTCCTGCAAACAAAGTGCCTGGTAGAAATCAGCCCATGCAGGATCTGGGTCCCTCCTTGGGGCCTGCACTGCTTCCACCCCTGCCTGGCAAGGGGCTCTCCTGGTCCAAAATGGGCTGTGGCTGCAGGGCTTGCAGCACTCATCCTGGCTCCAACTCCTCCTGTGGGTGTCTGGTTTCTGCCTTGGTTTCCCCTTCAGTGACAAACCCAGGAGGAGCAGCAGCCCCATTGCCTCCTGCACAAGTGTGCTTAGATTTAGAGGATGCTCTGGCAGCTGATTCCTGAAGGACTGGGTATGAAGCATGGGATGTGCTTGGAAGCTTTGGAATCCTTGTCACCCAGTACTTCTCAAAATGTCTGTTATTTTTAGACCTCTACCATTAAGGGTAATGTTACCTGTTGGAGTGGGAGGGGAGGTTCCCTTCTGAGTTTTCTTCTGGCCTCACTCCACTGCTGCCCTGGAGAGCTGGCAGCTTTCTGGGAGAGGCCAGCTCTGCTCCTGGATGTCAGTTTGACAGGCAGCAAGCCCAGGGTCCTGTCCTGGCTGGGATCCATGCGGATGCCCTGGGGACATCCCCCCCTGCCATGGGGACACCACTGGAGGGGGCAGCAAAATCTCCCCAGGGCTGATGTCCCTCCTCTGTGGCAGCCAGACAGAAACTCCTGCTTTGCTCGACCACAGCCAGTGCATCTGTGCTTTTAGTCATCCCCAGGGAATAGGGTTTGGGTTACTTTGGTCCCATTTCTGTGGTTTACTTTCATGCCAAGGGTCTCCTTTGCCCCCTGGCCCTGGTGCTGCTGGAGGGAGAGGGGAAGGTGGCCAGCACTGGGTGCTTGCTCCCAGAGAAGCTCTCTGGGAGGTTTTCCCCCTTTCCTTCTTCTGCTCAGTATCTGTGGGAGCCTGTATGGTGGGGCAAACACCCTGATCCCAGCCCTACCCTTTACATCATTCTTGACAAGGTGCTGGCTCAGCCCACATACCCTAGGACTGCTGCTCAAAGAAGCAGGGGAGGGAGGACAATGTCTTGGGGTACAGTGTCTTCTCCTGTTCCTCTGGGCTTGGTTAGATGCAGCCAGGAGTTTGTGCCATTGCCCAGAGACTTGGCGCTGGGCAAAATGGGCTTTAGGAAGGGCTCTAAACCTCTTGGCTGAGATCCCCAGCACTCCCTCGCTGTCTTGTAGAGCCCTGAGAGCAGAATTAGTCCCAAAATAACCCCAGGACTCCACTGACGCCACTACAGCTGCTCTCTCTGGCCTTGCCGTGTTTTCCTCCCTGTGTCCCACGGTAAAGCAGGTGGGGGAGAGTGATGGAGCCAGGAGCAATGGCACGTCCTGGGCATGCACAGAGGGTTGAGTGGAAATAGTCACTCAGGGCACAGCTGTCCTTGGTGTGACAGTTTATAAAAGGAAGGGATGGGCATGGGGTGACAAGTGATGCTGCTCTGCTGGTGGAGTGGGCTGTCGTTTAGAATCAACACCCTTGAAATTCAGCCCACCAGCCTGCACCCGTGAAGGTGCCAGCAGCTGATTCCTCCCCTCGCATCCAAATGTCAAAGCAGCTGCTCATCCCTTGCACCGTTGGTGGAGGTAGCTGCTGGCCAGGGTCGGGATTAGGCCCATGCAGATGGGAAAAGACCTGTTCAAGTCATTGACTTTGCTCCAGTGCAAGGCTGGAGAGTGATCGCTTGGAGCAAGACTGTTAGATATGTTTTTGGGTGTATCACGGGACTCTCACGAACACAGCTTCACTGATTTCTGCCAAAACTTTGGGGCCAGCAGTGCATATTTTCAATGAGTTCATGTACTCCCCATGCTCTGTGGATGCTGAGCCAGGGATGTTTCCATACAGGGATGTTTTATCTCTAGACAAAGTTCACACATTAACCTTTGAGGTTAATGTTCTCCAGGTGGGAATTCTATTTTTCAGTACAAATCCTTCCTCTCCCTTCCCATAGCCAGAACTGAACTTGGTCACAGTCATCTGGGAAGCAATTTTGGGGTGGTCGGAAAGTGCCAGTGCTCATGCCTGACACACCTGAGTGCCTTGGCTTTGGGGGAGCAGCAGAAAGGTCCCCCCTACCTTGCCTTTGAATGGGGCTTGGTTTCTTCTTTTTCTTCTAGGGATGAAAAAGCTAACCTGACCTATAACCTTGGGCGCCCACGCGTGTGTGCTGGGTTTGGCATTTTTTCCAGGCACATTTTTCTAAAGCAAATCCAGATGTGTGCAGCTGCTGTCCCTCAAGGAGCTCTCCACCATCAGCCAAATTGCAGGCCAGTCAACTATATTCAAACAAAAACATGTTTATTTTTACCATCTCTGTAGGACGTAAAATGAAGCAGGGGGGGTGGCCGGGCCAGAGCTCGCGAGGGGAAGAGACAGAGATAAAGCGAACGCCTCCTCTTTGCCGCCCGCAGCAGAGCAGGCATTGCTTAAATCGAGGAAAATTCTCATCTAGGGAGAGATGAAAATGAGCAGAAAAAGAAAGAAATAGCATTCCAGGGGGACAGGTCTGATAAATGTCATGTGGAAGAGCAGAGAGGGAGCCTGGGTTGTGGCTCTCCAACACACACACACCCCCCTGTACATTTGCTCCATGATACCCCCAGCCCCATCACTCCCCCTGATCCCACCACAGCCAGCTGGGGACCACTGTATCCTCCCTCCCCTCCAGGCCCAGCTTGCTGGAGCTCCACATCTCACTTCCCAGTGTGCTTGGGCTGAGATAAGGGCGCTGCCCATGCTCACTTTGGGCTCTGCTCTGCTTTCCTTGGCAGTGGCAGGTAGGGACCAACTTGTGAAGTTGTTCCCCTAAATTAATGGTTGAGAAGCTGGAGGCTCAGAGCATCTCCCTGGCACGTACTGGGGACCATTTGGTTTCACCCTTGGGAGGGGGGGGACCTCCAGGTCCTTCAACCCCATTCACCTTCCCCAGGGATGCTACCGAGCTGCTGCTGCTCCTCTCTGATGGCTACGCTGGTGCAGCTGCCCCTGTGCCAGCCAACCCAGCCCAGCTCAGCTCAGAGCTGTAGCCCCTGTAACCAGGGCAGGCAGGATCTGGCCCCTTCCAGCACCTCTGCCATCAGCATCAGGGCTGGGCCTGGACCTGTGACCCAGGAGGGAGAGTCTTTGTGCCCCTGCCAGCAGTGGATCAGTGCTGAGTAGGGAGGGAATTTGGTGGCCCTGGGGCAGGGCCCTGCCCACCCAAGCATCTCATTGTGTCTGGTTTTGGGGACACCTACTCATATCAACCAGCTTGTGTCTCCCCACAGGTTCAATGCCGCATTTGGTCAGGGGGATTTCAGTGCTGGAAGGAATGGGAAGTGTTGGTTTGGGATGGGACACAGATCCCATCCACCTGTCCCCCACTCCCTGTGGCCAACACTCATGGCAGGTACAGCTCCATACACACCTGGCCAGCTCAAGAGACACCCCAACACCACCAGAACCTCTTGGAGAAGGATCCCTTAAGGCCCTTGTGCCACCACCCTGGTCCGATCTTACAGTGAGACAAATTCCTGAGGAAGCTGAGCCACAGGCTCTCCCGGGGGAAATCCTCTTGCGCCTTTTCCAATTTGCTCCAGTTTGTCCCAGTAAAGGGGACCCCAATGTCTCCCTGCTCTCTGGGGAGGTGCCCAGTGACTTCAGTGGGGACCAGATTTTGGCTGGCTGGGCTCTGGTGCTGGAGCTCGGCCCTCCCTGCCCCTTGCCATAGGGAAGCCACCCCGGTGAGCTGCTGTTGGTGCCAGGACTGCTCACAGCCAGTGATGCCGGGCAGAGGGGTGGAGGGAAGCCCATGAGTGAACCTTGGACCAACTTACACAAAGGGAGGGATAAAACTACCTGCCTGGGTCTGACATATTTAACAGACTGCGATGCTAATTATTTTCCATAGCTGATGTTGTCTCTAATTGTTAGTATGTCTTAACCAGTCCCACCGTGACCCACAGACATGAGCTGGCGTGGTCTGATGTAACTCAGTGTCTTTTCTGTTACTGCTGCAGATACTGTTCACGTGTGTGTTTCTCGGCGCTTCCGTGCTGGTTTTCTACATGCCGTTTCGTGTATGATGGGTGTAACCTGTTTTTCTTTTTGTAGGTTTTTAGTATGTTTGTAACCAGACAGAATGGTGTTATTAAACCGAAACTTGTATCTTCAGTGGATAAATCAATCAAACCCCTCCAGCTCTTCTTGGTTTCTTTCTGGTGGGGTGTCTGCGAGGTGGGGGGATGTCTGTCTCATGGCCAGATGGGTCTTTGGGTTCCTGCTCACTCCAGGGCACCAGCAAGTGCGCTTTGCAGATGGATAACAGCAGCAAAGGGAGGAGATGTGCCCTTTGCTGCCTTTTTTCACCAAGGGTGGTAGAGGTAGAGGTGGCTGGAGGCATCTTAGTAACAAGCTCAAGTGGAGAAACACTAATGGACTCAGTGGTAAGACCTTGGCCCAGGTTTCCCGGAGAGGTGGTCAATGCCTTATCCCTGGAACCATTCCAGGTGAGGTTGGATGGGGCTCTGAGCAACCTGCTCTAGTTGTAGATGTCCCTGCTCACTGCAGGGGGGTTGGACTAGATGGCCTTGAGAGGTCCCCTCTAACCCAAACCATTCTATGATTCACAAGTGAGAAGGAGAAGGTCTGCTTCTCCTCCGGGCTCTTTGCTTGGCTTCCAGGTACATTGTGCAAACCTCTGTGGGCTCTCCCTGTATCAGGAGCTGTTCCCGCGCCTTCACCAGCGCAGCCAGTCCAAAGTGCATGCCAGGAGGATGAGCTGCAGGGGACTGGCCAGGGACTTTCCTGAACGGACATCGTAACTCTGATGTGCAGCCTCCATGGCATGTGAATCTGGGCAGGCACCAGGACAAAGGCTTCTCTCCACTGCAGGAGACAGCAGGACAGAACTGGACGTGAAATCCACAGTGGCGATGGCCACAAGATGCAGCAACCACGACCGCCAAGGACTGTGAGGTAGTTCTCCTAGCCTTTAAAAGTAAGAAACAGCTCCCTGAGCAGCAGAAGCCAAGTTTTCCATGGCTCTGTCCTATGTGGCTCCCCCCGTGCCTCTCACTGCAGCTGAATCATGTTGCAGTAGGATGGTTCCCAGCACAGTTAGGTCACTCTGTGGTTTCCCTCTGTGCATCTTTCCAGCTCCTTCTTTTGCAAGACAGGCCCATGATGTATTTGAGACCTCTGTCAGATTTGGCTGACACTGGCCAACCTTCTCAAAGTTGTTGGCAGAGGACAGATGAACAGACAGATGCATATTATGGTCTCATAAGCCCCACTTCCATGGGAAGTTGAGACTTAGAGAAGAATCCAAGCCATCCTTTTTATTGTGCTCCTCGCTACTGATGCCAAGTACATCAGCACAAGTCAGAATGGGCCTTCAGGAAAAGGAAAACTCATCCCACCAGGGTGGGAGAAACCACCAACAGCTGACCACAAGCAATTTTAAGGGGAGCAGTCCCAGTTTAGGACCCCAGTCTGAAACTGGGGGCAGGGGCTTAATGGGCTCTGAGAGGGAGGAGGGCAAAGATCAGTGCCTTGGTGGCTGCCCAGGGTCTTGAGGAGCCTGATGCTGGCTTGTCTTCTGTTGGGCTGAGGGCAACAATGATGTCCTCCAACCCTGAACATGGTGGAATAGCTCTTGTGTGGACAGGCACCTGAGCTAGTCTGGGGTCCCCAGACTACAAGGACTGTGGTGTCCATGAAAGGGGATCCTGTTTCTTCCCCTATGGCTTAGCCAAACCAAGCCCAACTGGCCCAGTCATGGAGAAGGGAACCAAAGGCCAACCCATGCAGGGAGCTGCTGGGTCAATAACTGCCTGGGTCAATCTATCTTCTCCCACTGTGTCTTTATTTTGGTGGGGGGAAACTGCTTGGTGCTGTCAATGCGATGAATAAGCCGTCCTTGGAGTCTCTGCCCCATCCTGTACACATTTCCAGGTGGAAGTAAACAGTCAGCAAAGCCCACCTGCTGCTACGCTCAAGATGGGAAACATTAGCTTGGAAACAAGGAAAAGTACTGGTTGGCTCAGGAATGGGGAGGTTGTGGTGGGGACCGGAAGCTCTTGGACCTTTGCATGCTGGGCTGAGACTAGCCAGAGCCAGGGGTGGCCAGAGGGCACTAACATGTGGCTGATTTTTTTCCATGGCTTGTAAACAAGCTGGGAATTTCAGCATTACCCCGCAGGGACAAAATACATTACACAGCCCTTTGCTTCATACTAATATCTACCCCCTGATCTCGTCACTTCAGGGCAGCTGTGCTGATCACTCCATGATTCAGACCTCGTGGCCACACCAGTTCTCTGCAAGAGCTGGTGGAAAAGGAGACAGGGTGGGAGGATGATGCTTGTGGTGCACTGAAAAAGTGGCCCAGGTGTCTGGGTGATGGGCTGACACCCTCCAGCCACCCTGTTCCCTGGGGGTGGGGCTAAACCCATGTTGTTTTCAAGTGTCACAGCCTATGTATGCTGCTTCCCAGGCAGCATCACTCAGCCAAGGGAGCTGGAGGAATTCCAGCTTCTAAAACCACCTTGGTGGTCCCAGTGATGTTTTACAGGCTGCGTAATGGAAGCAGAGGGGAATTTGGTGGCTAAGGCATGACACAGGGTGTGCTCCCAGCCCATCTCTGTGCTCCTGCGCTGGGAAAGCCTGTTCACACTGCTGGACACAGGGTCTGGTGCTCCCTGCCCAGTGCCTGCCACGTGCTGGGGGCACTGTGGCTCCATGACCCTAGTGCAGATTTGGCTCAGGCGTAGCAGATCTCCACTATGTGTCCTACTGGCACCCCATGACAGCCAAGGGGAGAGCCAGAAGGTTACTGAGAGGGACAGACAGAAAGACATCTGCAAAGGAGGGGATTAAAAAAGAAAATATGCAATAACTGTGCTGCACAAATGTCTGTTAACACCCAGACCATGGGGGCTGGTGGTGGTGAGAAGTCCTCTCTTTTGTGCTGGGTGGCACAGGGCGACAAACCTAGGCAGATCAAGCCCACAAGCTCCCACGGGCTTAAAGGACATGTCTGTTCTTTTTTGTTATCTGCATTGAGATAAGAACCAGGAGCTCCAGGCTTTGCTCTACCAACTGCCCTATGGCCACCCTCATCAGTGCAAGGGTTTTGGTGGCTGCTTGCTCAGAGCAAAGCCCCTGGGGGAAAAAAAAAAGGCAGGAAAAAATCATCCAGCCTCGGTGGGGCTGACACTGAGCAGGAGCCAGCCCTTCCTTCCGTGGCCGGCTCCTCTTCAGCTGCGCCGGCTGATATGGTTTATCTGAGCAGCGCTGAATGTAAACGGTGTCAGCGCCGGCCGGGATTAATTCCCGGGAGTTTGGCAGCCGAGAGATGAAATAACTGCACTTGGGGGGGGAGGGCGCGGGGGGGAGGGGAGTGGAGTGCACATCTCAGACTGAAAAATCCTCCCAGCTAATTTACAGCCAGGTTTCTGTTCTCCCAGGCACTTTTGAGAGAGAGCAGAGCTGAGGGCAGAGGGAGGATGGGGAGAGGACCAGGAGGAGGAAAACGAGGAGGATGGCTCCCAGGGGGCCATGCTGCCTCCTCCTCTTCCTTTTCCTTCCCCCTGGGAGCAAAGGGAGTGGGGATGACTGGGAAACCACATTTGCCACATGGGCAGGAGCTGGCTTCGTGGTGCTCCAAAGTGCTTGGCACCACTGCCAGGGCTACCGGGGGTGTGGGGCAGAGCCTGAAGCCCTCAGCCTGGCCAAATCGCCCTCTGGTTTTTCAGGACCCCCTAGGTGGAGGAAGCAGCACCGAAGGCACCGAGGTGCTCCCAGACACCTGAACCTGGACACCAGCATCATGTCAGAGAGAGGAGCTACCTTCTGCTTCCCCCTCGTCGATGCGTTTTGGTGGAAGGGGGGCAATTACCACCCCCACACTAACCAGCAGCAGCTCTCCTCGCTTTGGGGAGCAAACTGACAAGAAGCACATTCCTGTTGCTTGACACATTGAACACCACAAGATGACCCCAACTGGCTCTGCTGGTTCCCCTACACCGATGGGATGTCTATTGTCGTTTCTTACAAATCCTCCTAATTAATCAACAAGTATATTTGCTTTATGGGAAAGCTTTTGAAAACTGCCCTGCAGATGCTGCTGTTTGTATCTTAGATCTGGTTTGAGGCTGATGTTCCAAAGAGCTCCTGAAATAAAATAGTCATCAGGCTCTGCTGCAGTGTTGTGATTTTATATTTAGGGTTTGAGGGGTTTGGTTTGAGGATACTTTTCTAAGAAATAGTATAATTTTATTTTACTTGCTTTAGATATTTCAGTAAATAACTACAACTACTTTCACTTATTTTTATTGTTTTCTTAGTAGAGGAAAAAAATGGCTGGAGAAAAAGCTCAGGAATGCATGGGCAGGTGAATTGGTTTATTTTAAACTTATGAAAGCCCATGTCTCATCTGTCCGCCAAGAGCTTCACATTGCTTGGGGCTGTGCTACCAGAAAATGATGATCACAGTCAGGATTTAACAATATATTTGATATCCACCTACATATAGTGTAGTCCTATAGGTGTATTCTGCTGTCAGGATGCAGCCAGGGACACCTGGTGACTGAACATCCCTGGCTCGCATCTGTTGGGGCACTGGGTGACAGCCACACCGGGTGACATCCATCTGCACTGGCTCTGCAGGTGATGAGGAGGGGGCAAAAGACAGGGAGCAGGGCCTGGAAACTGTACTGTCAGCTTTGGGAATCTGCTTTTAAAAATAATCCTAGTGATAACAGCTGGTTGGGGACTCAGTGAGCTGTCCCATCAACTAGGGCAGGGATCATCCCCCCATACTTGGCACTGGGGAGGATGCCTCTCAAATTCTGGGTTCAGTTTTGTGCCCTTCACTCCAAGAAGGACATTGAGGGGCTGGAGCATTTCAACAGAAGGGCAACAAAGCTGGGGAAGGGTCTAGAACACAAGTCTGGTGAAGAGCAGCTGAGGGACCTGAGGTTGTTCATTCTGAAGAAAAGGAGGCTCAGGGGAAACCTGTCTCTTGACAACTCCCTGACAGGAGGTTGAAGCCAGGTGGGGTTGACCTCTGCTCCCAAGGAACAAGCAACAGGACAAGAGGAAACAGCCTGAATTTGCACCAAGGGAGGTTTAGGTTTGATATTAGGAAAAAATTCTTCCCCATAAGTGTTGTCAATGGCTGTCCCAGGCTGCCCAGGGCAGTGGTGGAGTCCCCATGATCCCTGGAAGGGTTTCAAAGCCGTGGAGATGTGGTGCTGAGGGACATGTTTTAATGGTGATCTGGCAGTGCTGAGTTAACAGTTTAACTTGATGATCTTAAAGTCTCTTCCATAAACAATAATTCTATGATCATCTGTGAAAATTCACCTGTGCCATGGTCCACTCTGGCAGCAGAGGCTGGCAGCTGCTAGGAAGGCTGGATAAATAGCAACGGGAGAGGGAGACTGCTTCTCAAAGGTCACTGCTTCCTCTGTGCTGCTGTGAATTCACTCACTTCAGTCCCTCCTCCTCTCCACAGCAGCATCCTCTGCCCTTGCCCCAATCCCAGCAGGTCCCACTGACCCCAGCCCCAGTGCCAGGGGGTGAAGCAGCCTCCCCATCATGGCAGGCTATTCTCAGCCTTATTGTCTGACTGGGCAGTCATTGCTACTGGAAGAAAAATCCCCAAGGCTGGACCATCATCCTATGAGATTTGCCCTTTCCTGCTCCACTAAATACCCCAGAGCCCTTCCAAATGTTTATTCTTTGGGAAAACAATAAAAGAGAAGGCAACCCCAAAAGACAAACTCCCACCAGCCTGCCTTTGATTGCATTTTATATTGTTTTATTTCTTACTGCTTTCCCACAGGAGGCAGGCTGAGGAGGGAGGGAGGGTGGGAAGAAACAGCACTTGAAAGGGGTAGAAATATAAATTTTCCACTGATACGTGTCTGGAGGGGTCTGTGCACTGCTGGGGTGGCTCGGTCAGGATCTGGGGGTGACAGTGCCTCTGAGAACGGGAGCTTGGGTGCCCCAGCTCCCCATGCTGTGGACATGGAGGTGATCAGGAGCATCTCTGTGGTTGCAAAGGTGATGGAACACAGGGCAGCTGCAGAGCATGCCGTGGGTGGGCGATGGGTGCTGTTCTCCATCTCCCAGCCCTGTAATGGTCGGGGCAAGGGGCCAGAAGCTACGGGCAGGTGAGGACACCGTGACAAGCACCATCTGCTGCACATCTGGGTGGCATCACTGCCACCAGCATTGTGATGCTGGTGGGAAAGGCTCTGGGAGGGGTTTTTCCATCAGTTCTGCCCTCACAGAACCAGGGAAAAACTTCCCCGGTCTTTTCATGAAGCACAAAAAGCCAGGTGGTCCCAGGGTGCCGTGTGTGTCCTTCACAGGCTGGGCAGTGTTGACAGCCATGTCCTCTGGTGTGTCACCAGTGGGGGTGGGGGAGCTGGGCAGCGGATGCTGGTGAGATGGAGGTGAGAAGGAAGGAAGCGCTGAGCGGTGGCAGAATGCTGAGTATGCTCTGCAGCTGGTGGCAACAGCTTCCACCCCGCTCCCGGAGGTGCTGAGCGTGGCCATGGCCTGGCCTCTGCTGTTCGCACCGGGAACCGCACCGCTGCAGGCAGCCGGCACCGGCACCAGGCTGGCACAGCAGGCAGCTGCCTGCCATGGGGCTCTGCTGGCTTGCAGCGGACAGGGTGATGGTGGTACCAGGGACAGGTATTTTTTAACCCTGAGTGAGATGAGACAGGAGAACAGAACATGCAGGGGTCCAAACTGGTGGTGAGGTCTGCAGTGAGATGTGTCCCCTCCATGAGGAGCTTTTCCCCCACCTTTTGTCCTGAGAGACCAGGGGAAGAGGGAGTGGGAGAGACAGGCTTCTTGAGGTGCTGCAGGTACATAAACCCACCTTTTCTTTGTGTGGGAGCAACTCAAGACAACCCAGGGGATCCCACACCCAGACAGGAAGGCTTGAGAAAAAAACTCCTGGAGACTGAGACATTTTAGGAAACGGTTGATGTGTTGGAAAGACAAGAAAACCTTGGACTGCAGCCCCAGGAGGAGAGCATGGGGTTCTTACAACACAAAAACTACAGGATTGTGCAAAGCAGGATCTTTTGCCCCAAGCATCCTTGTGACACTGCCTCTGAAAAGTCCCAGCTGCATCAGCTCTCCCGCAGTGGGATGGCTGGGATCATGCCACATTGCACAGCCCCATTAGCACCCAGATTTGTTCACCAGTGTCCCTCAGAGGAAAATCTGCAGTCGCCCTGGAAGCAAATGCCCTCTTCCAAATGTTCTTGAACTATCTGAGGAAAAAACCCTGCTACAGGGATGCCAAGGCCATGGATGGGTCTCCCAACACTGGAGTGTGCAGCACTGTGTTGCTTCCCTGCTTTCCCTTGGGGACAGGCCAGACAGGACATTTCTGGATGGGCCAGGCTGTGGGGTGTTTTGCATGGTGGAGGGAAGTGCTCTGCAGAGCATCTCCTCAGTGCACTGACACAGCACCCTGACATTGCTGCCTTTGCGGTTTTTCAGTCATTTCTTTTGCTTCCTTATTTCCCAACACTCTGGGGTTGGCATGGGTGACAGTCACTGACCTCTCTTGTCTTCCGTGGGCCTCACCACCCTGCACAGGGCTCTGCCCAGCTCCTCCACTGAAGGACCCGCTGTGCAGGTCCAAGCCTTGGAGCAGGACGCAGGCAAGGTCATGGAAGTGATTGGTTTTGTCAACTATTGTTTGTCACAGACAAAGTCAGGCTGATCTGTCCCATCCCAAACGCAGGGAGAAGTTGGTGCCTGGCATCTTGGCATAGGTCCCTACTTGCCATCTGCCCCAGTTTGCAGTTGGGGACACCCCCACCTCACCCCTGAGTCATGGACAGGGAGCAGCCACCCATCCCACAGCACAGCATTCATGCCCAGCCACTCACTCCGGCACCCGCTGGGCTCTCCCCTTCTCCACCCACTTCAAAACACAACTTCAAAGGAGCTGGGAGGAACCAAAAGCTTTTTCCACCCTTTTTTCTACCAGGAACTGGGAGGACATTTGCTGATAAAGGACCCATAGAAGTGGCACATGGAGGGGCCATGAGCTCAACACCCTACTAGACATCAGTGCATCCAAGCTGCACCCAAGTGGCAGCCCCCATGTACAGGTTTAGCACAGTGGGAGTGCTTGAAGTGTCCCTGTGTGGGTAATATAAATATAAAGGAATAGTGAGGCAGACGTAAATTCAGTTGGTGCTTGACTGGGACCCACAGTGAGTCACGGGTCAAGAATTTATTTTGTGGCAAAACACAGGATATAATTTCCTGTATCAGCTCACATTATCCCATCTATCACCCTGGCTCAGCAATATACAGCCATGCCAAACCCAGCCTAGAAAGGTCTCTCCTCAGTCCCCCAGATCCTACCAGCATCTGATCTCTACTGTAGGGACAGGAGGAAGCTGAAGGTGAGGCTGTTGTGGATGAAGAGGGACCCAATGCCAAGGGCGATGGGAGCCAGGACAGCTCCTGAGGGACCCAGCTCTGACAGGCCCAGGGCGAGTCACCACTGACAAAGTCAACACAACCGACTCTGCGGCCACTGCTCACTGCCCCAGCCTGGTGATGTGTCACCCAGATCTGGCCAGAACAGTTGGACAGGCCTGCACCTGCGGTGCCCTCTGCAGTGTGCTAGCCCATGACAGGCACCCGACACTGCGAGGCACACTGGGGACATGTTGCGTCTTTAGTCTGGAGAAGACTGAGAGGGGATTTGATAAATGTTTATAAATATGTGAGGGCTGAGTGTCAAGGGGAAAGGGACAGCCTCTTCTCACTCGTGCCCTGTGACAGGACAAGGGGGAATGGATGTACGCTGGAGCACAAGAGATTCCACCTTAACATGAGGAGGAACTTCTTTACTCTAAGGGTCACAGAGCACTGGAAGGGGCTCCCCAGAGAGGTTGTGGAGTCTCCTTCTCTGGAGATGTTCAAAACCCGCCTGGCTGCGTTTCTTTGTGACCTGAGCTGAATTGTATCATCCTGCTCTGGCAGGGGGGTTGGACTCGAAGATCTCCAAGGTCCCTTCCAACCCCTGACACCCTGTGACCCTGTGCGTGGGAGTGGGGTGACCTGGAGTCCTAATGTTGACTGGTACTATTGGTGACCAGTGCTAATAGTCACCAGTTCTAATAGTGACTGGTCCTAATAGTGATGAATCCTGACAGTGACCAGTCCTAATACTACCCCGTCCTAATACTGACCAGTCCTAATGGAGCCTGGTCTTGATATTGCCCGGTCGTAATATTAACGAGTCCCAGTGGCACGTGGCCTCCGCAGTGCCCGGTGCCAGCGGTGCCAGTTCCCAGCTGTCGGTGCCCGGGGACAGAGGGCCAGGGGTGGCCGCAAGGGCTCAGCCCCCGGCGGAGTCCGGCAGCTCCTGGGAGCGCCGTGCTCCGCTCGGCGAGGGCCGGCAGGGCGGGGACCGGCGGGGGCCCGGGGGGTGGTGCCGTGGGCGGGCGCTCCCGGTGGCCGAACCCCGGGCCGAGGCCCCTCCCCATGACGCCCCGCCTCCAGGCTCCGCCCGGCCCAGGTGGAGGCGGTGGCGAGCGGCGGCCGGGGCTGGCGGGACCGGGAGTGGCACCAGGACCAGGACCGCGCCCGCGCCCGCGCCGAGGTGAGTGGGGCCGAAAGTGGGAGTGGAGCTGGGGGTCTCAGTGCTTCCGTGTCGCTTCGCACGGTCTGTTGGTGCTTTGTGACTGGCTGCGTCCCGCCAGCTTCCTCCTCCTCCCCGCGCCTCCCGCCTTGCGGCCGCCCGGTTCTGAGTACCGGCCCCGCCGGGGGTGAGCACCTGACCCCCGGGGGCACTTTGCCGGGGCGCGGATCCTCCTGCCCGGACGGCGGCCGTGCCCCGTGCCCTCCCGGCGTCTCTAGAACGGGGATCCTGAGCGGGTGGAGGGGTGACCCTCCTCCTCCTCTTCCTCTTCGGGAAAGTGGGTGCGTGTCCCAGCAGGGTGAACCGGCCGTGGGGTGGGGGGCCCTGCCCGGGCTGGGGAGGAAAGCCCTAACCTACTTTCTGAAGCCGATGGGTCGATAAAGAAGCGGGTGTGCGGTTTTGTTTTTGTTTTGCGGGTTTTCCCCTTCCCAGGCGAGCAGGGCTGGTAGCAACACCCTTCGGAAGCGGGGGCAGCCGCGCACGAGGGCAGGCCAGGGTGCCCGGGTCCCTGCCCGCTCCCGTTCTGCCCGAGTATCATCTTCCCCGGTGGCCGCCAGCCGATGCCGGGGCTTTGTTGTCGCTGCTGGTTTGAGGTTCGTTTTAAAGGCTTCGGCACAGTCACACGTGCTGCCTGAAGTGCCGAGCGCTGCCGCCTGCTCTTTGCAAACAAAACCCTTCGAGATCTGAAGGGTCTGGGCATCCCTCACCCCTGTGTGCATCCTGCAGGGAGTGGAGGGATGCTGGGTGCAGGTTTTTTAGCCAGTTGGTGTTTTTGCTGTTGGACCTCAGTGGTTTGGGGGCAAAGGGGTGAGGCTGAGCTTTTCCCTGGTCCTGCCCTGCTTTCTGCCAGGGCAACAGGACCAAGCAGAGGCTGTTCCTCCAGGTTTGCCCATAGCAATCTGAGACCCTGCAGCTCTCACTCAGCTCCCTGTGCCCACACTCTGTGGAGAGGGAAGGGGACCCAAGAGGTTTTGTTGTCGCCACTGTGTCCCTGTGGCAGGAGGAAGTGCCTGCCCTCTTCCCCAGCATGGCGTCATCCTTCCCACTACGGGAAGCCAGGACATTCTCCTGCCTGCATTTGCCTGGGTCTTGAATGGTCACTCCCAGGGGTTTCCAGAGTGAGCTCATTATATCGCTACTGCCCTGGGCTTGCAGCACAGGAGCCCTGCCAGGGGGTTTGGGAGACACAGTTTCATGGCTGTCCTGAGTGGGGAAATGCCACCTGGCTCAGCTTGCTCCATCGTGCCCTCTGAATGAGGATCCTTTGGCTCCTGCCTCTTTCACAGGTGGGAAAAATCAGCTTGGAAATGTTTCACCTCCAAAACAAGCTAGAGGGTTCAACTGCAGCTGTACCCAGGAGAAACCAGAGCTGCCTCTGCTTGCTTGGGGTCCAGTGGCTTCACAAGTGGCTTCCCGGGCTCCCCAGCTGCCTCGCCTGGGCTCTGCTGTTCTGACCTCCTTTGCAATTAACTGGACGATCAGCACTTATTGCTGGCTCGTTTGGAGGGTGGCTTCTGCTTGGTTTGCTCTTGTTTGCTGGAAAGTGGGTGACCAAAGCAAGCCTTGGAAGCCACCCCCGCTTTCTCTGGCACCTCTGCAGCTGCACTGGAAACTGCACCTGGAGACGCTGCAAGCCCAGGGGTGAGAAAGGGTAAACCACAGAGGGGGGAAGTGGGGTTTGATGCTGAAACAGCCACCCTGATACAAATTCTGCAAGAAGGGGCCGAGCCAGGTGTTGCTTTTGAATGCACGTGCGAGCGCTTGATGGAGCGTGGATGCGGGCAGGAGTAACAATAGATGCCAGCGAGTGCTGGGAGAGTAGCTCGGAAGCTGGGGATGTGAATCACAGGCCACGAATCTGATGAGGGAAGGGACTGGCTGGGTTGTCTCTCTTCAGGTGGCTATGTTCCTTGGAATGCACTGGGGGAATTGGGGAGTTCAGGTGGCATTTGGCTGTGTTGCAAGACAAGCATATGGCTGTCTTCTGGGTCTGCCTTTTGTCTGCTCCTGTTTAACTCTTAAAGTGAAGCTGAGGGATCCCCAAATAAATCTTTATTCCTTCCCTTAGGTTGTTAGTCTCAATCTGGAAACAACCCTTGGGATGATCTTGGAGTCGAACAGCCCTTGTCACCAAAGGAAGTGGGGGATGGGTGATGGAGAATGGACCGGTGGGAGTTTTGTGAGGGGGTGACAATGGGAGCCTTGGTCTCACATCTTAAATCATCTGTGGCAGCATGCAATGCTCTGTGAGGAGGGGGGCTTGTCATCCTCCCACTGTGTCAGCAGCCCTGCTCAGGAATTGCCTGACGTGGAGCTTGTGAGACATTTACATGCTTCAGTGGGAGCCCTGCAGGGACATGAGCCCAGAGGAGCAAGTGAAGGCTTGGTGCTGGCAGGGGCTCTGCACCAAAGATGTCACTTAGTGAAAGCTGAAAATTAATTACTTCAACCTATATGAGTCCACAAGTGATGGGATCATAAACTCTTCTCTTGAAGAGCTTTTTATCTAGTGACCACTGGTCCCCCTTGTCCTGCTGGACTGGATGATGTCTGGTGCCGTGACAAGCCCCAGTGGGAATGAGCATAGTCCCTTTTAATTACAAGTATCCAGGAGTTGTGGTCATTTGGGAGCATGGGGTGTTTTGGATTGTGGTCATTTCCTGGCCTCAGAGTGAGCACTGGAAGCTGTGTGTGTGCTGGGAGGAGAAAACCAGTCAGAAGAAGGCTTAAAAACCAAAAAGTAGTTGGTTGGTTGTTGCTGTTGGCATGGGGAATAGACCCAGGGAGGATGCCTTGGGGAAGGTCCACATGCTGGGTGGCCTTGGAACCAATCCTGCCTTCTGCTTGGCCACCACACAGGATCCCCCTTGTTCTTGGGGACCTGCATCCCAAGGACTGGCATCATGGGGTGCTGGTCACATTAGCTGAGTACAGGGCAGGGGCAACCCCAAATAACTGTTTTGGGAAGGCAGGGGAGCAGAGTGCACCCCTTGTGGTAATCAAGATTTGTACATCAGGGCCTCCCCTCATCTTCTCCCAGCATTCAATAACTTAAACCTGGGAGAGTTCTACAGATTTTGATAAAGTCCTTACAAGCTGTCTGGGGAAGGGACCAGCTCCCTGCCTGCCAGGGGGACCAGTGGGGACTGGGAAGGCAGCGAATCTTATTGTATCAGAGTGCCTCTGTTTCTATGTAATAATAGTTCCTGATGTAGCTGAGAGAGTTGGGGTTGTTCAGCCTGGAGAAGGGTCCAGGGAGACCTTATTGTGGCCTTTCAGTACTTCAAGGGGCGTGTCAGAAAAATGGGGACAGACTTTTAGCAGGACCTGTTGTGACAGGACAAGGGGTGATGGGTTTAAACTAAAAGATGGACATTTAGACTGGAGAGAAGGAAGAAATCCTTTACACTGAGGGTGGTAAGACCCTGGCCCAGGTTGTCCAGAGAGGTGGTTGATGCCCTGTCCCTGGGAACATTCCAGGTGAGGTTGGCCAGGGCTCTGAACAACCTCTTCTGGTTGCAGATGTCCCTGCTCTCAGCAGAGGGTTGGACTAGATGGCCTTGAAAGGTTCCTTCCAACCCAAACCAACCTGTGATTCTATGTATTTGTCTGGTCTGACAGACCCCCCCAGAGCAGGTGAGATGTGACTGGTGCCTCCTGAGATGCCTAATTGCCAGTACCCTCCTCCCATGGTGTGGGGGGTGTCACTGGCATCATGGGGCTGCCTTCGCTCCCTGGCTGTCACACAGCCAGGGATTTGAGGCGGTGATCCCTGTAATTGGCCAGCCTGAGGGAATGCCAGGGCAGAGCTGGGAGTGACCTCCCATTACGTGTGAGCCTAGAGGCTGCACGCTGTGCTCACGGGCAGCCAGAGTGAATCCCTGACGCGCAGCATTGGCATATCCTGCCCTTTCCTCGGCTTCTCTGTGATGTGAGCAGGGAAGTCTTGCCAGGACCAGCACTGTGCTGCTGGTGTAAGGCTTTTCCAGGGGTGATGCCATAACCAGGATGAAGTTGGCTCATGCATGTGGTGACTTAGCACAGTCCAAAGGCTCCTGGGGAAGACGTGGAGATGGGTCCTTAAAAACCAGCATGTTCAGCCCCTGCAGTGAGCTGTGCAGCTTCTCCAGGGTGGGATGACAGGCTGGGGGAGGATGAGGTTGGTGGGGGAGACCCCACTAGCAGCTCTTAGCAGCCAAGAGGCTGCAGAGTGCATTGCTGGCACAGGTCCAAGGCGATGTTATGGTGTGGGGAGAGCATCCATTGCACAGCTTCCGTAGTCACCGGTGAGTGCAGGATCCCCTGTGCTGGGTGCATGCTATGTTGGCTGGGATTCCTGGTTGGGCTTTCCTGCGCAGGGTGGGGACCTGTGGGATACTGGCCTTGTGGCAATCAGAAGCGAAGGGAACAAGGCCAAGGAGCGGCCCATGTTTGTCTGCTGGTGCTTGGGAGGAGGGACAGTGGGCAGGGAGCAGGTTGGTGGCCAAGGGGAGCACTGAGACTTCATGTGGTGTCCGGGGGACAGCCCCTGGCCTGCTGCTGGCAGAGATGTCACCTTTGTCCATGGCACAAAGGGACACTGCAAAGTCCTTGTCCCCTCTTCTCAGGGAGCTGCTGTACCCAGGAGGAATCAAAGGAAGCTGCTGGTGTCCACTGGGGTCTCTCCCTTTGCTCAGGGGCTGGTGGGGCGAGCAGCTGTGTTGTGCAAGCCTTGAAATGGCTTCATTGAGATAAGGCTTCTGTTCCTAGAGATATGGGAGCTTTAGCCACAGGGGCTTGTCCTGCTTCTAGTCTGATGCTCCTCTTGTGCCTGGGTTGAGCTGAATTCATGCACAAGGCTGAGCATCACTTACCACTGTTGCATCCCATGTGGTGCAGGGATGCTCAGAGCTCACAGCAAGGGACCCTCTGCAAATCTGGGGAGTTTCTCCCAGTCTGGTGCTTCCCAAAACAGACAGTGGGGCATTGGGGAAGTCTGCAAGTCTGGCCTGAGCCCTTGTGCCAAGAGTTGCTGTATTTTGCAGAAGACCCAGAGGAAGAAATACCTCCCCTATCCCCACTGTGCTCGTGCACTAATAATTTTGCTTTGAAGAGGGAAGCAAGAATGAACTTAGCATGACCTGTGGTGTAGGGATGGCAAGCAGATGGCCTCCAGGGAGCTGCCCCCTCTGCCTCAGGTAAATAACAACCCAGGCCCCCATCAGCCCCTTCCAGAAGGTGCAGCCAAAGCTGAAGTGCTTGCACCATCATGCCCATGCACCCTATGTTAAACCCAAGCTAATGAGGAATCAGAGTAGCTCTGAGTAATTGCTCAGTTCTTAGATAAAACCAAGTTAAATCAATCCTGGTAGCCTGGGGAATCTGCGTGGTGCCTGGAAAGGAGTTTTCCTTGGGTCTGGAGAGTGCTGCGACCCCGCTTGCAGTGCTGACAGGGAGCAGCTGACCTCCTGTGCCTTCACGGCTACAGCCACCCTAGCTGCCGGCAGAGATTTTGCCCTTTGCTCTTTATGAAGCTGTTGGGGTGACTCAAAGCCTCCATGTGCACATTCCCTGCCTGACTCGGCCACCAGCCCAAGGAAAGGGCTGTTGGGATGGGGATCCCCCACTGCGCAGCCACAGCCCCTCCAGCAGCACCCACCACCCCAGCCGGTGTGTCTCCACTGCAGGGAGCAGAAGGTGGGTTTGTGTGATGCCGTCTGTTCAGGGTTATTCTGCTGTGGGGGTGCATGGACTTACACTGGATAGGAGGAGGAAGTTTTTGACACTCTGGGTGATGAGACGCTGGCCCAGGTTGCCCAGAAAGGTGTTCAATGCCACTTCCATGGAACCATTCCAGGTGAGGTTGGCCAGGGCTCTGAGCAACCTGCTCTAGTTGCAGATGTCCCTGCTTCATGCAGGGGATTGGACTAGATGGCCTTGAAAGGTCCTTTCCAACCTAAACCAGTCTGTGATTCTGTGACCCCACAGAGCTCCCCCAAGAAAGGCAAGTGAGGTGCATGGGCAGTGGCATAGAGGGACCTTGGCTTACTGGGGCTTGTCACCCACTGCAGCAGGTCTCAGGACCTTTAGGTGCCAGCACTCACTCTGCTGGAGCAGGGATTGTGTCGCTGTGCTGGTAAAAATTAATGAGGTTGGGAAATGAGCTGTGACTGGGATGTTGAAAATCCTCTGTGTAGCTCATTGTGCCCACTCCCAGATCTCACAAGCAATTCATGCAGATCCCAGTGGTGTCCCCCAGGACTGCCAGAGAGACCAGGGCCACCTGTTCTGGACGACCAAACCCTAGTAAGGGGAAGCCCAGCCCATGGCTGCCTCATGCAATGGCATGAGCAGCCGCGCAGCCTCCTCGGCCCTTGCTTCCCTTCCCCGCTGGCGGGCAGGGCTCTGCCTGCTGCACCCTTATCGGCAGCACCCAGCACAGCCCCCCCGGCCGGCAGCCATGCTCTATCTCCCCAGTAGCTGTGCTTCCTTCCAGGGCGTGCCGCACGCTCCCAGCTCGCCTGGGCTGAACAAACCTGCTGAGGTTGCCCAATGTCCTGCCTGACGTAGAAAATGGGAGATTTCCTAATGGCAACATGGGCAAGGTGTGTGCTGGCTGTCTGCCTGCCCTGGGGACTGGCTGGGCTCCTGTCACCTGAACAGCATCCAGATCCCATCTTGCTATCCCAGCAGCCATAATGGAGGTGGGGAATAAAAGACACTGAGGGGCTGGAGCATGTCCAGACAAGGGCAATGAAGTTGGGGAAGGGTCTAGAGCACAAGACTGGTGAGGAGCAGCTGAGGGACCTGGGTTTGTTCAACCTGGAGAAAAGGAGGCTCAGGGGAGACCTTCTCGCTCTTGACAACTCTCTGACAGGAGGTTGAAGCCACGTGGAGTTGGTCTCTGCTTCCAAGGAACAAATGATAGGACAAGAGGAAACAGCCTGAAGTTGTACCAGGAGTAGTTTAGGTTCGATATTAGGAAAAGTTTCCTCTCCAAAAGTGTTGTCGAGGGCTGTCCCAGGCTGCCCAGGGCAGTGGTGGAGTCCCCATGATCCCTGGAGGGGTTTTAAAGCTGTGGAGATGTGGTGCTGAGGGACATGGTTTAGTGGTGATCTGTCAGTGCTGGGTTAACAGTTGGACTTGATCTTAAAGGTCTCTTGCAACCAAATGATTCTATGATGCTATGATTCTGTGTGTTGGTGCCGACCATGTGGCTCAGTGATATGGGAGAAGGAGGGAGCAGCTTGAAATCCCCCCTGAAACTCAGCAGTGCTCTCTCAAGACTCATAGTGGAATCTTCCATCTTGCAGGTTTGCAGACCAGTTCAGTTGTGGCCAGATTGGCACATGTGGGGAAAAGATGGAGCTGCCTCTCTGTGGTGGGGAGACGGGAGGGGAAAAAAAAAAAAGTCAGCCTGATGTTGTGGTGCTGTGATGTGAAAAGGCTGTCGGTGGGCTGGGGGTGGTTCTGTGCTGTGGCACGGGTCTTTACAGCGCTGATGTCCCTTAGGGACAGAAGTTTATTTTGCCTTATTATCTGCAGTTTATTTTGGCCTTTAAAAAGCAGCCTGAATACTCAAAGCACAAAAAATGAGAGGGTGTCTGTACTCTCCAGGTCTACCCATTTGAGTGAGTCCATGAGGGACTGAGGCACACACAGATCTGGACTTTCTGAGAAGAAAGAAAAATATGAATATATTTAGCTCCCCATCCCAGAAGTATTTTTCCTCTTCTTCCCGCCCCCCCCTTCCCGCCCCGCC